>SIJG01000111.1:189359-327270 GCA_023374025.1 Heterodera schachtii
AATTATTTTTAAATCCATTTCAAAATTTTAAATTATATATATTAATCATAATTTTGACGATTTTTGCAATCGGAGTCATTTATATTTTTTGGCTTATGATTCCAATTTTCAATGGTTATAGATTCATAATCGGCATTTTAATTTTAGTCATTTCAATTCCCGCTGTCAGCGGAGGGATGCATGGCATCGAGAGCATAAATGATTCAGGGATAAAGGGTCAAAGAGTGCGAATAAAAATTGGGATATATAAGGGAACGATGGAAGACAATAAGGCACATTCAAACCAATCATATTCCCAAATATTTAAAATTTATTTTGTAAAAATGCCTTCGGAAAAAATGAATTTTTTGAAATTTGCCTCCCAAATTCTGGCATGTGCGAAGAGAGACATCGGAAATTATCTACAACAACACTTCTACCGAAAACTCTTAACCAAACACACCAAACTGGCAATAAAAAATGGTGCCAGACTTCTCTACCGCTGCGAAAAAGGGGTTTACGATATTTTGAATGGGCCGGAATTTTTAATTTTGGGTGACCGGCCTAATTTTGGGCTGAGACCTCGGGTCCCAAGTCATATATTTGCACTCCAAATTCTGAGACTAAACGGGGTCATTGGGTCTACAATTGGCCCTACACTCCTTATGAATGGTCATTATTACCCATTGGGAGGACTTGTATTTCAAGGGTACCAAGATGAGTTGGATTATTTTGAAGATTTTTTCAAATTGGAAATGGATAAATCGGATATGGAAATAATGCCACAAATGAGTCTTGGCAATGAGGGAGTTACTGAATGTGAAAACCGAATTACAGTACACTTGGACAACAATTCGAGTCGGGAATGGGTCTTAGAATTCAAAAATATGGGTGAAAATGGGTTGAAAATAATTGGAAAAGGTAAATTCAAGGCTGTTCTCAACTTTGTGTGCTTGGCAATTTGTACCTTGGCATTGTTAAATGGGGTTCATGAAATGGACAGACAACCAAACGGGCAAAAGGTACCAAGTGAAAGTGCCGATGATTTCGAAGACTTCGAAATGCAACAATGGCAAAGTGAGCTAAGAGATTTGCAACAGATTGAGACGGCTGAGTCCACTTCGGGTCTAAACATGGTTGCCGTAAATACTGGTATAATTAACCAAGAAGTGAGTCCAGTAACCGATACAGTACCGGGTGTGCCAATTTCGGAATCGGATCATCAAGTGCGGGGTATCATTGAAAATCCAATTGTGAATACAAATGTACAATGTGTGGTAGAAAAAAAGGGTACGACGGGACAATTGCCAATTCCGACAAATTTGGATTTGCTAAATTGGGCTCAAATTCATCGTTTTTTACCACCTCCTAAAATAATGTTGAAGGTCCAACAATTGCCCCCAAATGTGCCACTTGATCAACAACCGACCACTGCGGCAAACAACATTGGCAACCCAAATGTGCCACTTGATCAAAGACCGTCCACTTCGGCAAACAACATTGGCAACTCAAATGTCAGTGCTTCGTATGCCCCTTCCTGTTCCTCGATCCAATGTGGCAAATACGGAAAAGCGATTCGAAATTGGGATGGACGAGTTGCGCGGCCTGTACCTACTGATTCATGCCGCCGAAAACGTGCCGCTCCTTACTTCCGACCCAGGCCAATTCAGTCAATGCAACAGCAGCAACCACGAACACCACTGACAAACCTGCCGTTTCCCATCGAATTCATTCCGCCAATTCATGTTCCATCTGCGATTCGCCGTGAATTTCTGCGGCGAATGAGTCAAGAGACGGACCATTTTTTTGGTCTCGCTCAGCTGGTGGGAGAATGGAACCCAACCCTCGCAACTTTGTTTCTATCGTTGGAAACATTTTGCCGCGCAATCCTTCAGCTCTGTTGAGCCGGTTAATTGCTCAAACAATAATTTGTTGAAAGTCGAACACCAAATAAATTTATTAACACAATTGGAAAATAAATAAAACAATATTTGTCGGAGGGACGGAGCAATTTGGGGGAAGCACAAAATAAGAAGGAAAAACAACAGAATGAAAAGATGGACTAAGGGAAGGGAATGAAATGAATGGGTCAATAATCAATAATTGGGGTCAAAGAGCCCAAGAGAGGGAATGCAAATATTTGAATTATTTGCCTCTCTAACACCTCCCCTTTTAAATCCAACTGATCAGTGCCATGATCAGTCACACATAGGACGATCGGCTGGGGTCGATTTGAAGGCGATCAACTGGCCGGCGGTTTCGCAGCGGATAACGGCGGGCTGGCGGTGATGGATTTGCCTGTGGAATTTCTTCCAAATTTTGTTCCCTTAATGGAATTGGAAGGCCAAATGTGCCATTGATCACGTCAATCGGATCTTCAATGTCCTCGTCCGGAATTTGACGTGCGCGGATTTGATTGGTATGAAATCGACCGCGGGAATTGTTCGGCAATTCGACGGTGTATATTACACCCTTTTTGTCGATGATTTTGCCGGGTCGCCAATCCGCTGAATTGTGCCGGCGAGAAAAAACCAATTGTCCGATTTCAAACGATCGGAATTTTGCGCCGTGTTTCCTGTTGAATTGTTCCTCCATTTTACCGTCCTTTACGATTGGAATTGACGGCGGAGGCCGGAGGAGGTCGAGGCCAATTCGAGGCTTACGGCCAAGAAATAATTCGGCCGGGCATTTTCCATCCAGTGTGTCCGATGGCGTCGTGCGATATGTGAGCAGAAAAGTGTCGAGCACATTGCCGTCGACTCCCTCCCCTTTTATTTTCGCAAATGCCCTCTTGAAGGTGTCGACCATCCGTTCGGCTTGGCCATTTGATTGTGGCATGTACGGGGCCGTAAAAATGTGATCAATCCCATTCGATTTGGTGAAATTTTGGAATTGATGACTTTGGAATTGGGTGCCGTTGTCGGAAACAATTGTTTCCGGGATGCCGTAGTGCGCGATCAATGAGCGCATTTTGGATATTGTGGCCGTCGAATTTGTCGAATTCATTTCAAAAATTTCTGGATATTTCGAGAATGAATCGACGACGATCAAATACATTTTTCCATGAAATGGCCCGGCATAATCAATGTGAATGCGCTTCCATGGGCCATCAGATTTTGGCCATGATTGCAGTGTCGTTTTGACTGGATTTTTGGCGACAGCTGCGCATGAAGTGCATTTTTGGACGAACGACTCGATTTCGGCGTCCATCAATGGCCAGTAGACATGCATTCGTGCCAACGATTTCATCCGTTTGACTCCCGGATGCCCATGATGAAGCATTTTGAGAATTTGCTTCTGCAGTGATTTGGGAAGTATTGTCCGGTCGCCAAACATCAGACAGTCCTTGACGATCGAAATTTCGTCGCGGCGCCGATGAAATTGAATGTATTTGGCCTGGTCAAGGCCTTCAGTTGGCTGGAAATTTTTGGGTTCCGGCCATTTATTTTTGACAAATTGACAAATTTGTTGAAGTGCCGGATCATTTGCCGTTTCGTGGACCAGATTTTTGAATGTGATCGGCAATTGTTTGACATTGTTCGTCAAATTTCGGTCCAATGCCGATTCAACTTCAAATGATGCGATGATGACTTCGTCATCGTCGGATTTTGACTTTTGGACTGAAATTAGGCGAGATAATGCATCTGCCTGTCCAAATTTGTCCGTTTTGACGTATTGTATGTCGAAGTCGTAAGCCGTCAAAATGAGTGACCAACGGACGAGTCGATTGTGCGAATGCTTCGGGACACCGTCTTTATTTCCGAAAATTTTCTTCAGCGGCTGGTGATCCGTCAGCAATGTAAATTTTCTGCCGAAAATCATCTTATGAAAGCGTTTGACGGCTTCCACGAGTGCCAGGGCTTCTTTTTCGATTTGCCCATAATTTTGCTCAGCCGGTGTAAGTGAACGCGAAAAGTGCGACACGGCTTTTATTGAGCCATTGGCAAATTTGTGTGAAATGACGCCGCCGATGCCATGTTGTGATGCGTCGGCTGCGACGATTATCGGCAAATTTGGGTCAAAATGCGTCAATGCCAGCTCCGATTGTAGCATTGAAATTATTTTGGTGAACGCATTTTGACATTTGGGTGACCAATCCCATTTGGCATCCTTCTTCAGCAGTTCGTCCAGGGGCTGTCGAACAAACCGGAAATTTCGCACAAATTCCTGGTAATAATTGACCATGCCCAAGTATGAACGCAATTCGCTGACATTCGAGGGGATGCGCATTTCCGCAATGGCTGTGATTTTGTTTGGGTCCGGGCGACGTCCATTTTGATCAATGATCACGCCCAAATATTTGATTTCATTTTTGAAAAATGAACATTTGTCCATTCGGACTTTGAACCCCCATTCTGAAATTCGGGTGAATATTTGGTCCAAGTGTTGGCGATGTTGATCAAAGGTCGCGCTGACGATGATGACATCGTCCAAATAAGCCAATGCGAATGGCAAACCGGAGAGCATGTTGTCCATCACCGATTGAAAAATCCCGGGGGCGGATTTCACTCCAAATGGAAGCCGCTCATATTGGTAGTGTCCCCGGTGTGTAGCAATTGTACACAATTTCTTTGAAGTGCCGTCCAGTTCGATTTGCAGATATGCATCCGACAAATCCAATTTTGTAAAGAATTTTCCACCGTTGAGTGTGGCGAAAATGTCGGCTGGCAATGGCAGAGGGTGCTGGTTTAATTGGAGAGAGTCGTTGAGCCCGGTGGAGAAATCAGCGCACAGACGAGCAGTTCCGTTCGCTTTCTTGACCACCAAAATTGGGGCGGACCAGTCGGTGTGTTCGACCGGTGTGATGACGTTCATTTTCTCCAACCGATCCAATTCTGCATTGATTATTGGCAGCGTGGAATATGGCACTGGACGGGCGCGTTTGAACGTTGGATTTGCGCCTTCTTTGAGCATCAGATTGGCTTTCATTTTGGAACAGTAGCCAAGGCCTTCTGAAAATATTTGCTCATATTTTTGCGGCAAAATTTCGACGAATTGTTGGATTTTGGCCGCATCATTTGACGAAATTTGGTTGATTTTGGCGGGGCTGATCATTCGCCGTATTTCTTCCAGGAATCCAAACGCTTCCATCGCCGGCATGCCCAAAAGATTCAATGATCCTGATTTGGCAACATAAAATGGCAGAGTTGCTTGAATTCCATTGAATTGGAAGGTGGCGGTCCCGCGTCCAAGGAATTTGCACCGCTTTCCGTCGAAAAAGCGTGCCTCCTCCGAACATTTTTGAATTTGCGGTCGGCCCATTGCGATGTAATCATCTTCGTTGATTATGATTATTTCCGCACCGCTGTCCAGGACGAAGCCAATTATTGTTCCATTCACAATGATCGGTGCTTTCAGCAGATTTGATGAATGAATGGAATTGATGTAGGCCGCGGGGAGCATCACCGTATTTGTGTTGAAATTTCTGCCCTTATTTTGGTGAAATGCTCGAATTTTGTCGCATTGCCGATCGATGTGGCCTCTGCGATTGCATTTGCGGCAAATATTTTCCTTCTTCGGGCAGTCCTGGGCCCAATGCAATTCACCGCAACGATAGCAGTTGCTCGGCGGGGCTTTGGCCTTTGATTTGCCCGAAAATGTTTGATTTGGGCGACCATTTCCGCGATTTTGGTGCTTATTTGGCGATGATTTGCCATGCTGAATTGCGTTGATTTTGGGCTTTGGCGCCTCCAAAATTTTTGCTTCCGCCTCCGTTTTTAACTGTGTGTTCAGGTCCTCGACGACTTTGTCGAATAATTTGGACGTTTTCGTCGTCTTTGAGTCCTCCGCTGTGAGACGCGCGAGGATGTGTTGGCGTAATTTTGCATCGCTTGGTGACTTCAGCGAAGTGAGCAGAACCAGGCATTTGAATTCCTCTTCGTTTAATTCCGAAAAACGGAATTTGCGGAGGGCTGCCTTTAGTCGGTTCACAAAAATTTCAAAATTTTCGCCGTCCTCTCTGCACACTCTCAAGCATTCGTAGCGATCGATCGCTAACGAAGGAGGATGGGAAAATAATTTGATGAGACGATGTTTGGTGTCCGCAAAGTCAAATTTGGTGATTTCCTCCGGCAAGCAGTAGCGCTTGTATTCGCCGAAGGCGGCCGGATTGAGCTTTGTCATCAACAATTTGACTTTCGCTTCATCCGCCATATTTGCCGATGCGCAATCCAATGCGAATTGGAATCGCTCCAACCACTCCTCGAATTCCTCCGGCATTTTCTGTTGAAAACTGGATGGAATATCCGGCAATGTGATGTTTTGTGCCGGCTGAGTTGCGGTGGAAGTCGGCGCGCTCTGCTGCTTGATCGCTTGCGTCAATTTTTCCAAAATGTCGGCGAGCGTCTTGTCCATTGTTGATTTGGAGGATGGACTTAGACGAAGAAACTGCACATAGCAGAACCGCACACAAAATTAGTGATTGGTTTTTTGAAGAATTCTGCGAAATTCAAAAATCAACACGAGCTTTTTGAATTTCCAATTTTCGAACAATTTCAACACGAGAAAAAGTTCGATTGTTGTCGTTCTGTAGAACGGGCGTCGCCAATGTTGAGCCGGTTAATTGCTCAAACAATAATTTGTTGAAAGTCGAACACCAAATAAATTTATTAACACAATTGGAAAATAAATAAAACAATATTTGTCGGAGGGACGGAGCAATTTGGGGGAAGCACAAAATAAGAAGGAAAAACAACAGAATGAAAAGATGGACTAAGGGAAGGGAATGAAATGAATGGGTCAATAATCAATAATTGGGGTCAAAGAGCCCAAGAGAGGGAATGCAAATATTTGAATTATTTGCCTCTCTAACAAGCTCTGTGTGAATGAAGGAAGCGATCATCCGGCCTTCTCCCGCCCCGAGTGTCGCCGCCGATAAGCGCGACGAAAGATCAAAGGAGAGATGATGAATAAGCAAAATGGGGACGGAAAGGAATATTTAAGAGGCCAAAAATGGAGAGCAATTTGTCATTCATTTGATCATTCAATTGTGCAAATAAATTTGTTGAGTATTGGGAAATTCGGGAGAAATAATATAATTTGGAGAGTACCTTCTTTCAGCTTCTTATTATGTTTATTTTCATGAACATCAAATTAATAAATTATTTTTGCCTTCTGCATGTTTTCGTAATAATGTTATTATTTCAGCATATTTTTTTCACATTCTTTAGGCGGGCGGGCCTAATAAAACAGATCCACTAAATTTATCCAAATTTTAAAAATTTGGTTTTATCAAATTTTAAGTATTTTTAGATGAAAAAAGAAATTAATAATTAAATATCTGATTAAATTCGACCCAGCTTTAAATAATGGTTGTCGACCCAGTTTTGTTTCTATTTATGTAGTGTCGAATTATAATTTGAACTTTCTCATTTATTTTGACTAATCTTTTTTAATATTTTTAATTACTTTTTCAATTATCATTTAGTAATTTAAAGTTCATTTTATAACAATTTATGCGTTCGAATAATTTTAGAACCAATTAATTATTAAAAACATAATAATATTAATGATTAGTACAAAAAAAAATATTATTATACCGGTTTATCATTGGTTTTCATTTATTTTGTTTAGATTATATCTATTTTTATTTAGATTTCCAGAACTATTTTATTATTTGTATTAATTTTTGTTCTATTTTTATAAAGAAAATATCTTTTTCTGAATTACAGAATTAGCAAATTAAAATTAAACATAGGCTAATTTGGTAATTTGTGCCTTAATAGTGAAAATTTATTTATAAATGAATTTAATTTTATAATATCATTGAAATGCTTAAAATGAATCGCGAAAGAAAATTGTTTTATTTTGATTTGTTTTGATATTTCGAATAATTCCTATGAATCTTTTCTTGGCAAATAATTTTTAATTTGTCCACAACATGCGAAGCGATTTCTGCTACAACAAGATAGCATGTGGAATTGAAGCCGACTTTTTACGATTTGTATATGAATTCATTTACATAAAATTTTTACTAATGTTAAATTTTTGATATTTTTTTATTTTTCAATTTTTGCTTAATATTTAGTTAATCTTTTTAGTTGTTTTTTCTTATTTTAAAACATTTCACTATTTATATATTTTCTTATCAAATTCATTCAATCTTGTATTTAAATCTCCCAAGTTGTTTTTACTGTTGAAAAGTAAATTCTTCATAAATTATCCTCCATAATTAGCTAATTTTGTATTTTTTAAATATATGCTTCTATTAAAATTATTTATCTATATAATTTAATATATATTTTTTTAAATAAATTATTTTCATCTTTTCCTTTAATCTTTGTTTGCTGTTGTTGAGGTGCTTAATTTTTAAAGTATTATTTAAATTTGTTATTCGTAATTATTTTACCGTTTTTCATTTAAGGCTTAAAAATTTTGACATATTTCTGGATGTAATATTCGTTAAATTTATATTCAATTTTATTTAATTTTTATATAATTCAATTAATTATTAAATTGAGTTAATTCTTTGTTATGTAAAAAATAATTGTATATTTTAAACGTCTATTCTCGTGCAATGGTAAGCTCCGTATCATTATTATCTTCAAAGTATTCAAATTAACAATAGAATGTACTTGTTTCGTAAATTTTGGTTCATAAGTTTGTTTTAAAAAGAAATAAAATCATTTAATGAATACAGAATTATATAAATTTTTGAGTAAAAATCTTTTAAAATTTTTTTTATAAATTTTTGATTATACATTATTGAAAACCCTTGAGTTTTCTTAAATTAAAGTATTTTGCATAGATTTTCCTTTCTTTTAATTCTTATATTTTAATTAGTTTTAATTATTTATTTATAAAAATCTTTATTTTTATGCATTTATTCAACTTTTTGATTATTTTAATTTCTGAATTTCATTAAAAATATCTTTTGTATTTGAACATGTAATCATAGTGCGGGTGTCTGTGAAATATTTTCCTGTTTTATTTTTTTGTATTTTTGCTGTTTAACACTTGTAAAATTTATTTTACATAATATTTCTATATCTAAAATCTTCTAAAATTTATAAATCATAAATTTTTTTGTAACCTTTCGGAAAGCTTTGAATTATCTTAAACTAAAAATTTTTGCGAACATTTCTCTTTATTTTTAATTTTTACATTTCAATTAATTTTATTACTAATGTTTAGAACTATTTTATTTTTATGCATTTATTCAATTTATTGTAATTTATTGCATTCATTCGTTCATTATTTACCGTATTTGCTCTTTTTAAAGAACTTCTGACTAACAATGTTTGGGAGTAGTGGGACAAAGTGTCGACAAGTCGGTCAAAATGTCGAAATTTTTAACGTAATAAAATTAAGTTTTTTTTTTTGTAATTTTTTATGTTTTGAGGCATAGAAACAGTTTTCTGGGCTTTTTTGCGCGAGTTTAGGGCAACTTAAACGGTTAAAGATGGACGAAACGATCACGAAGAAGCCGGCCAAATAAATTATTAAAAAATTCTATTATCCCCCCCCCCCCGGCACATAAATAGAGACTAGGAGATTATTTTTCAACCTAGTTTAAAGGGGGGGGGGGTATATAATTGGAGACCGGCAGATTAATGGAGACTGGCATATAAAAAGAGCAAATACGGTATTTTATTTTTTTTGCCTGAAAACATAAATGTAAACGTATATTGGTTTGGTTTGGCCGAAATATTTTAGTGCTCTGAGTCAATTGTTATGTCGTCATTTGGGAGACATCTATCATCCATCATTCACAATAATATTTATTCATAATTATTCTATAAATCTTATATTATGTTTTTTATAATAGTTTAATATTTTTAATATAGTTTAATATTTTTAATTTTAAATAAAAAATTATAGTTATAATTAAATTGGAATAAAAAAAAATTGTTTACAATATTTAATGTGAATTTACACAATATTTCTGCATCTAAAATCTTCTTTTTTGTAACATTTTGGAAAACTTTGAATTGTGTTAAACTAAATATTTTTGCAAAATTTCCCGTTATTTTAATTTTTACACTTTAATTAATTTTCATTACCAATGTATAAAATTATTTTATTTTTACACATTTATTCAGCTTTTTGATTATTTTAGTTTTTGAATTTTATTATAAATTATCTTGTGTATTTAAATATGTAATTGAAGTGTGGCTGTCCAAGTTGTATTCTGTAATGTGTTCAGGACATGCTTCTTTAGTATTATTAAAATTAGATTTTTATTGAAGTTGATCGTTTTTTCCAATATTAATTTAATAAATTTTTAACTCCGTATATTATTATTATATTCCATTTATTTTTTATATATAATGTATGAAAATATTTTAATTTTTCATCTTTTTATTTTTTGAGACAATCCAATACAGTTTTAATTAATAATCATTTTAATTCAATCACCTGGCTTTATCATCCTCAAATCCATCAGGATGAATTCTCCAGAAGAATTGGATGCATATTAAATTGAGTTATGTTCAATCCCTTGTGTTTATTTATTAAACTTCTCGTTTGAACATACTCAAAAGTATTCAAGTTTTTCCTACTTATCAAAAATCAATGTTTATTATATTTAGAAATGAATATTTTGAAATAAATGTATTGTCTGTTGTGCTAGCAGCCTTCTATTTCTGAACCTAATTAATGCTCTTTAATGCGCCCTGTCTCTTTGTGATTAGAAAATTACTTTTTTAATTATCATAATTCGGTTTTAAATTTATTGATTTTTCAAATAAATGTGTTGCTTGTTTATTTTTATTTTACAAAGTGAAAGTTTTTATGAATTTGATTTAATTTAGAAACATAATTAAAAGTAATTATAAATATTTATTTATTTAATTTTTTGATTATCTTCAATGTTATTTATCAAGTACTCTTAGTTTTATATTTTGTTATTTTAATAGTTTTAAAATTTTCAATCAAATATTATATCTAGAATTAAAGCGGGATAAAAAAATAAATCACAAAATTTAATTTTTAATCTCTCTTAATTGCATTTGGATAATTATTCTTCATATTAATATATTTTATTTAAGTGTTTTTATTTCTTAAGTTTATAATGCTTTTAATTATTATTTTTTCTCTATGCCTTTTTGAAATTACTTTCTATTTTTCTTTTAATCGTAGCACCTTCCGATTCACCACTTTTTCATAATTCCTTTATTTCAGTTTTAGTTTATTTTTTACAAGTAATTTATTTAATATCTCAATATATCATAGAAGCACTTTAATACCGAAATGTAAATTTTTATTAATTAGCTTTTTCATTCAAATTGTTTTCTAAATACTTCTAAAATAATGAAAGCCTTTGCTTTACGTCTGGTTTATCTTGCCAAAAACTTCCTGTTTTCTTTATTTTTTTTTAAATTTACATTTATTATTGTTTTCTTTTTAATTATATTTCTTCTAATGTTGTTCTATTACCCATGTAATAGTGTGTATAATTTTTGTTTACTTATTATTTAATTTATGGCTCTTAGATGGCTGATTATGTTTCATTTCACTAGTTTAAACAGATGATGGGTTAATTTTTATAATTAAAACTTTTTGAGTTTTGCTTTATATCAAGGCTTTATCATGCCAAAACTCCTCTGTTCTTGCTTATAAATGCTTCATGGTATAGTATAATAAATAATAATAATAGTATGTTTGCTTTTAACTTCAGCTTATTTTAATTTTTTTATTATAAATGATTAAGTTTTGTATTTTTCAATATATTTATTATATTTGTTGTTATATCATGAAAAGCTTCAAATCTTTATTCGACTGATGTCTATTTTCTAATACATTATAAAATTTTGAAATTTCTTAATTTAATAACATTTGCAATACTTTTCCATTTCTTTTTTTATAAATTTGTTTATTGTTTATTTTTTTTTCTATGTATTGAATTTTATTTGTATATTTGGATTGATGTTTCTTTAGGTCGTCAATCATTAAAAAAATTATTTAGACTGTTCCGCCGCATCTCAAAATGATTATTTTGAATTGCCTGTCGATTGTTTATTAATTATTTATTTTTGTTTAATTTATATTTTAATTTTAAGGTTTTATTTATTTCATAATTAGATTTAATATAAAAAAATTATAAAGTTATTAAGAATAAAAAAGAAATTATATATAAATTGGAAATTAATAATAATGTTGTAAATTGCTGCCCCAATGTGCTTCTATTTATTATATCGTTTTTATTGTTTCTATTCAATTATACACTTTTAATTCTTAATAAAACATTAAATGAAAATTAGTTTTGCTTGAAAAATCATTTTGGTCATTTCAAAGCCTTGCACATCCTCCGACGAAATTAATTTTATTTGGCTTTGTTACTTTTTTAATATTTTTTTTTTAATAATACATGCTTTTCTTTAATTTCCTTCTTACAAAGTCTTAATAACTGAATATCATTTTTTAATTTATTGTATAGGCATATGGTATTTCTCTGTGAATTCTTTTTGCTCAAAGGTTGTTTAGACCATTATTTTCTCCTAATATATCTTTTTATTATTCAAATTTTTTCTGTTTCGTTACAATTTTTATTAAAGGTGCATTTGTTGCTTTGTTTTCATATTCCAGGCTGGATTTTTAGGCACAAAAAATCGCAAAATAGGCATTAAAATGCATAAAAAACCCAAAATAGGCAAATAAAAATTTTTTTTTACTCGACTTTTTAGTCAGCAAATCACGTAAAAATTAACCAAAGCACTGTATCAAGTGCGCAGAAATTTTAGGCATTTGCCTAAAAATTCCAGCCATAATTATCATTATTTTTTTAGCTTTTAATACTTATTTATTTGCAAATATTTCTGTGGCCCAAATAGATTATTACACGCAATTCTTTGTGCAGATTTCCTCCGGCTGACTTAGCTAATTTTTTTTCATTGTAAATTTTCAAAATATTTGGGTTTAATTTGTCAATTAAATACTTCTATTATAAAAAAAGAAATTAATAATTATCTAAATAAAATAGTCCATGCCGCTTCGTTAGGTTTTTCGCGAAGACGGCATTGATTTATTTTTGACTACTCAATTTTTAAATATTTCATTAAATTTCACATATAGATATTTGTGATTTATTGTTCATTTGTAATTTGTTTCATGTATTTTGAACCTGTTTCGTTTCACCTTTCGTTTTTCGCATCAAAATTTTTTTTTTATTAAAAAATATATTATTATTTTA
Organism: Heterodera schachtii; assembly: GCA_023374025.1. NCBI lineage: Eukaryota > Metazoa > Nematoda > Chromadorea > Rhabditida > Heteroderidae > Heterodera > Heterodera schachtii. Next base: position 202,468 of record SIJG01000111.1, read on the forward strand.
AAATATTTAAAAGTATATTTAAAAATATTATTAAATTATTATTGTCGTGCCCAATAAAACGAGCGATCATGAATCGTCGAAATGAACAACCGTTATTTAATATATAAATTTTTTTGAATTTTATTTGTGAATGGAGCAATATTTTGTCCCAACTTTATCATTTTTTTTACAAATATTACATCTTTTCTCTTTTTATTTATATCCTTTACAGTTTTATAACACAATGTTTTCCTTTTTTTATTTTTTTAAAAATTAATATCCGAATTTATTGCAAAACGTATTCTTTAATTTTTTTATGTATGGAGCTTAGCAACAAGGATAATATTTTGTCACAATTGTCAAGCAATTTAAACAAATATTAAAAACATTATATCCATTTTAGATGAATGTTTATATTAGTGAGTTGTTTATTTATTTTATATTTTTTATTTAACCTAAGATTTCATAATAGTTTTTTTGAAAAATAATATATAATAAATGTTTAAGATTTAAAAAATAAGTTAGAAACCTGCTATTAATTAAAACGCAAAAATTTCTTTTAGTTTATAAATAAAATTATATTATAATTCTGTAATCTTTTGGTATATATATAATTTAAAGTGATTAAACCGACAGGAAGTTTGTTACAATTTCATAAAATGATTTTTTATACAAAATTATGTTTAGCAATCAATCCTTTTCTAGGAATTTTGGCTTCAAAAAACATTTAATTATATTTGTTTATGTTTTTCTTATATTTATTTAATTTTTAATTTTAATGCTCTTTATTTTTATTAATTTTGCTATTGTTCTTAACTTAATGAATTACTTTCTTTTGTGTATGGCTAAATTATTCGGGATAAAATGTCAGATTAATAAACTTTTTTATAGAAAATAACTCGGGATTTTCATTATGATATTTTCAATAAAGAAATTTAAAATATTTTTTTCTATACTTTAATTTATATATTCTTTCAAAAATTGTAATATCATTTATTTTGTTTTTCTTTTTTTTTATTCTTATTTTTCCTACGGAAATTCTTATTTTTTGTAAATAAAATTTTTAATCGCATTTAAAAATAATTGATTTAAATTTATTTTTAAAATCGCTCTGACACCAAAATATTTGGTGAATATAAGATTTATCACATTTATTAATATCCTATTATAAATGATTATTTATTGAGTGCGTTTCTCTTAATAAATATTATTTTAAATTCAAATATTGAATTCATATTTTAACAATTTTTATGAAAAAGGTAATTTTTCATATATGCATTTTTGAAAATTTGAAAGCTATATTATTAGGAGCTGCATTCTTGGTTTATTTGTTTTTAGAGGTATTTTTCGGTTGTTTTATGGCATTTTTATGACGCTTTTTCTAATAATATGAGTGCTAGAAATCATTATATAAAACCAATTATGATTTAATACTTTAGAAATTATATTCATAATCATTTCATATTTAAAGCATATTTATTAATATTTAGGTATTTTATTTAAAAGTTATTTAATCTTCTAATTTCAGCATAAATTAAATTGTTTCTTCAAATTTAAGCTAAGAAAAAATAATTTTGTATTTATTGGAAATCATATAAAATTTCTTTTTAAGGTAAAATATTAGTAATCCTTTTTTCAATTAAAATATCCATTAATTTTCAAGCTTTTTGGCTGCCAGGATTTATTTTTAGATTTATTTCTTGGAAAATGAATTTTATCGTTCTGACCACTTTATGGGTTGGTATTATATATTTTCATTTAAAATTATTTGCTTGATAAATAAATTTGAATTATTTATAATATTTTTTGAATTTTTTATTTTATTCTTTTATTGTATTTGAGTGAAATTTTTTGATGGTCTTAGATTACTTTTGCATTTTTGAATGTTTAATGATTATAATTTTTTTTTTAAATATCTTTTCAGTCATTCGACCAGTCTACATAGGACAACTACATATAAATCTAATTAAATCATTAAGGACTAATTTTTTGAATTAAATCTTTTGAGTTTTTGCTTTAAATTTGGTTTTATCTTGTCGGCGGTCCACCTGTTCGCTTTGCCATCTGGTGGCATATTCTTGGGTTTTTATTATTTTTAAGAGGCAAAACTCGGTCATTTAATGTTATTTTGATATTCAATCAAATTTAGTTTTCACCAATATTTTATTTTTTTGCAAATATGAATTGAGTTTTATTAAATTTGAATAATTAATAAATATTTTTATGTTATCACTATTTATTCTATATGCGTAAATATAAAAACTTACTTTAAGTTGACAATCTCGCCAGTAGTGAAGTAGAAGATAATTTACATTTATTCTAAGCATGGAAAGCATTGTTTAAGTATAAATTTTGATTTTTTATTTCTTGAAATTTTATTTTATCAATAATATTAAATGATAAATTCTGAATATTATCTTTAAAAACTAGAAATGGTTCATCAAAAACCCAATCATACGTTTTTCCCGTATGAAGTAATATTCTCGAAAAAAAATAAGTCGTTTTTGTATTGTTCAGCCGTAAGCGGCCGACAATTGTTTCGTTGAATCTTTGCTTATGACCATAATAGGACTTTTTTATAAAAGATATTTAATTGAAAATTTGCTAAAAATATTTAAAAAATTTAATGTTAGCTGTTAGATTGTTTCATTGATTAAATCGCGAAAAAACAAAAAAAAATAGTTTTTTTTTAATATACGATATTTTAGCAATTAACAAGCATATTTTTTGATTATTTCGTTTACAATATTAACTTTTTTCTTTTATCATATTTAAGCAATTATTATTAAATAATTGAGTATTTCTAGAACGATTTTTATTAATTTGGTATTAAATTATTCTATTCTTATAAAGAAAATATCATATTTAATAAAATTACAACTTTGAAATTTTTGATAATTTTGAAAATTTTTATATGATTTTTTTCTTGCAAATAATTTTAATTGGCCACATGGCCACAATGTGATGCGACTTTGGCTACAACACGATGCGCATGTGGAAAAAACAGCCATTTTTGTTTGAACTATAATAATTTAATATAGGTATAATTTTAAATTGTTTGATCGTATTTGTAATTGGCAAATATTCTCGATTTCTGCACTCAGCTGGTTGAACGCATTCAGCTTCGATTCACGAGCCAACATGAACAAGATTCGGGCCTCGATTTCGTTCATCTTTTTTTATTTTTAATTTATTTTAGAATTATCGTATTTTATCCAATGTCATTTTTTATCAAGTAAAGTTAAAATTATTTTTTTCCATAAATGCTATTAACTTTTTAGAATTTATTTTTGTAATGTTTCTTTATTGAATAAAATAAAAACTGAAAGAATTTAAATTCACTTCTCGTTGCAGGGGTAGCACCTGCTTCAGTTTACTTTCAAGTAATATTTGCGGTTATTAATTTTATTTCATGATGAATTAAGAATGAATTTTATCTTTTTTCATTATATAAAAAAACGTAAACTTTTTCTGGCAGTAATATTTTTATTTTATTTAACATTGAAATAATTTTATTCAAAGTATCTAATTACTTTACTTCAACATAAAATATTTCTTGAATATTTTTTATCCTTTTTCAATTTAATTTAATTTAAAGCAAATCTCGTCTTTTGTTTTGTATGTCGATGGCAAAATTCAAAAAATACAGAATAATTGATTTAATATTTTTAAATTTAGTTAATTTTTTATTTTTCTCCTTCATGCTTTGAATCGAAAAACTTTTTATTGGCCTATGATTATGTTGCATAATAAATAAGATTTTATTTTTATGGGCTCATCATAAGATGTACATTTCGCTAAACTTTTAATGATAGTTGATGAAACTTAATTTATATATTTTTATCTATTTTGATATGGCAATTATTTCTGATTTTAATATATCATTATTTATTTTAGTTAATTTAAATAATTGACGAGTAAAAAGAAATTTATGCCATGTACCAACATGATACAGTCATGTTTCCTTTTGTAATACACATTGCTTGTCTTTGTAGTCAATTAAGCTTTACAATATATGCTTGTAATATTATTTAATGATTATTTTGGTTGAATTGAAGAATTATTATTTCTAATATCATTTTTATCAATAACTAAATTTAAAAATAAATATTTTTGAATTGAAATATATGCATTTGTCGAGAAATCTCATAGATTTTCTATTATTTTCTTTATTTATTAATTTTATTCATATATTACATTAATTTTTAGAAAAAATTATCAATTGTTTTATATTATTTCTCTCTCTTGCTAATTTCTCAGCTGATGAAAACGAGATTTTGGTAGGGCATGATACTTTAGTATTATTTAAATTAGATTTTTATTGCAATTTTACCTTTTTTTAATCATTAATTTTAATAAATATATTTAGTTCCGTAAATTATTCTTATATTTACATTAATTTTTTATTGTAATGTATGAAAATAATGTTTTAGTTGATTTACTATTTATTTACTTTTAGATTTCAAAACACAATGAATTTTATAATAATTTTCCAAAAATTTAATGTTAATCTCTAAATTGCATTTGGATAATTCATCTTGTTGCAGCAACGTTCGCAGACTTAAATGGATGGTTCGCTATTGCTTAACAAATTTTCGTAGGGTTATGAAGATGATCTAATTCAGTTGTCACTCTAGTTGTTTTTAATTTAGGAATTTGGTTTTTCGTTTTCATTTTTTGTTTATGAAATTAAATTAAATTATTCTTCATATTAATAATATACCTATTTAACATTTTTTATTTTAAAATTATATAATGTTTTAATATTGTAATTTTCTCTGTAACTTTTTAATCTTAGCGTCTTAGGAGATTTCGAACTTCTTATAATAACCTTTTTTCGGTTTATTTTATTTTAAAGTCGTTTTATTTAATAACTCAATATATTATAGAAGCAATTTAGAATACTGAAATTGTAAATATTTATATTAATCTGATTTTCAATTTAAATTGTTTTAATTAAATATAAATTTAAAGGATTCAATTTTTTAATATATTTTGTTTCTTATTGCGTTGAACTCAGTCATTGATGAACTAAAAATCCTATTGTTTAATTTATTTTAAAAACTTTGAAATTTTTATTTAATTTAATACATATTTACATTACGTTTCAATTTCTTTTTTTTATAAACTTATTTATTCTTTATTCTTTTTTCTGTCGCAAATTTTATTTTTATATTGAGATTAATGTTTATTAAGTAGTCAAATATTATTAACTTATTTTAGGTTAATTTTAATGCGAATTCTTTTGTTAATGGAAAAATTTTTCTTTTCATTATATTAAAATTTTCTATTTAAATTAATTTTCTTTATGTACTTTTTTAATTAAAAACTGCCAACACATTTACAGTAAAGACCGGACCGGATCGGGATCCCGCGGGATTAAATTCGGGATCCCGTGGGATTAATTCGGGATCCCGACCTCGGGATCCGTCCCGAGCGATTTTTTAAATTCATCGGGATCGGGATTTTATCGGGATCCCGAATCGGGATCCCTCCCGACCATTTTACCAATCCCGCGGGATCCCGCGGGATTGAAATCACGATAATTTTTCCAAAAATCTCCATTTTTAATTAAGATCTTGAATTTTAAATTAAAAAATATTGCAATTTGCTAATTTTTCTTAAAAATCTCTTAAAAATCCCAAAAAAAAATTTCACATTTCTCCAAAATTCCATTAAAATTTTCAAAATTTGACGCAAATGTTGACCATTTTGTGACTTTTTCTTTCAAAAAAAGAATTATCAAATTTTATTTTTTATATTAGGTAGTTTATGGCACAACGATTTCTAAGAATTTTGTCCAAAAAGTCATAATAAAATTGTTGTCTACATCTTTTTCCTTCGGTGCCAATTGGTATCACCAAACCCAAGAACCTATTTTTCTTATAAATTAGTTCAAAATCACAAAATATGCACAGTTTTAGGATAAATTCTGTTAATAAATTACATTTCAAATTCAAAATTTTCCCGGCGGCGCCTATATCGACACCGCCGGCCTAACCCCCCTCTAACGTTTTTGAAAAATCACTGCAAAAAAAATTCTTGATTTTTGATCCCGATGCAGTTTACGATTTTTTAATTTCCTTAAAATTGTTTTTTAAAATGATAATGCTAGGCGAAAATACAGAAATTGACATTAAGTAAAAAAATATTTAAAGCTTTGTTGTTAAATGTTCTAATTTTAACCCTACAGTCTGACTTTTTAGGCATGATATTCTAATTTTGAAAAAAAATTTTATAAAAACCTAATATAATTACCATCCCTATTTTTCACTATCGAATTGATCAATAATAAGTATTAGAGAAGCATTTGAACAAAATTAGCACAAAACTAAAAATAAAAAGCCAATAAAAAATTGGGTTTTAGCAAATCCCGATAATCCCGCGGGATCCCGAAAAATTTTTTTCGGGATTCATCAAGATCGGGATTTGGTCGGGATGCCGACTTGGGATCTGTCCCGATCGTTTTTCCAAAATGTTCGAAATTGATCGGGATCGGGATTCAGTCGGGGATCCCGACTCGGGATCCCTCCGACCCCAGTTGTCCGGTCTCTAATTTCCACCCATGCGGCAGAGAACAAAAAGGGTGGTTATCTGCCTGTTGAATATATTTTATTTTTTGTTTGTTTATTTTATTTTATTTATTTTTTCGATATTATTTATTTCGTAATTAAAGGTTTATGATGCAGTTGATTTTGAAAGATTCTTTTGTTTTCAATTCGATCATTTATAGTTAACATCTTTAAACTTTAAAAATTTTTATCATTTGAAATTAAATATATCAATCATCTTTATAAATAATTATAATTTCTAGAACATAAATTATGGAAAGAAACAAACATTTTTTATAATTTTCAAGTCTTTTTGTATTACCAAAAAAAACTTTCGAATATTTATTTAAATTTTGACAGTTCCGACAATATAAAACGAACGGGAAATTTAAATTGTGTTTGATTCTTTATAGACATCGTTTATTATGTTTTTTACTTATAAATTTTATCTTTTTTATAAATTATAAAGAAATTCTTATTTTTTTATTTTAAAATTTATTTTAAAATTGTACTGCAATCACTGTCAAATTTCTTTCATTTTCTTAGAAACTATAATCTTCTTATATTTTATTCCACCAAAATAAATAAATGATTTATTTATTTATTAATTAATTTTGCTTTTATTAAGCTAATAAATCAGCTTTTTTATTGAAGGGTTAATTATATTGCGATTATTCTTTTTTAGTTCTAGTTTAATTTTTAGATTAATTGCTTCAAGCCCAAATAATTGATTGTTTTCATATTCCATGTAGACAAATTATTGTATCCGACCCACTGTAATAACCATTCATCGATTCACATTGCATGGTGAATATGTTGTATATTTATTAAAATTTTTAATAGTTAAGTTAGTTTTAATTCTTCTCTTGCGCAAGTGAATTGTGCGTCGGATTGTGGGTTTCTGAGTTTGGATTGTTTCATAAGCAAGGACGAAATATTTAGAATAATTAATTTCATTCAAAATATTTTTAATTTTAGTTTTAATTAAATAGTTTATTTTAACAAATGTACTTGTCTCAGTTTTAATTATTTGCTTAATCCTATCGATGAGATTACTCTGTTTGTCAAAAATTCTCACGTTAATGGCTTTTCCTTATTTATTTAAGCATTTTTTTAATTGCATGGTAATAATAATTATTTATGTTTTTAATATTTAACTCTTATGTTTGACTAATTACTAAGTTTTCAGAAGGATTTTAAAACTTAATTTTAATTGATGCGATAAAAGTATTTTTTAAACAAAAAAAAAGATGCAATTTCTAAATCACTTTATTCCAAATTACATTCTTTTATATTAATTTTTAATCAAATTAAAACAATTATTTTTGTTTCTTGTAGTTTCCTTTTTCTTGAAATTGTTATTATTATTTTTTAATTATGTTAATAAAATGAAAATCTTTACTTTAGGTTTAAAATTTCTGACGTGTTATTTTTTATTTTCATTTTTACAACTTAGAATTGCTTGTATTTTAATTTTGTGACTTGTATATCACATACAATAAATTCATTCTGAATTTTTTTTAAAAAATTCTTGGTGTTTTTTTTTGCTTTATATTTTTTCCGCAGATTCTCTGGTGCTGAGTCGTTATATAAAAACCATCAAAAAGGGCGTTATATAAAAAACCATCAAATGGAAATTTGCAACAAAAAACTTCCCATAAATTTTGTCAAGATCACCAGATTAGACATTCTTGTTATCATTCGATAGGCCTAACATTTCTCTATTGGCTCATCTAAATTATCGAAAATTTGGCCAAGTTTGAGCAAAGTTATGGCCAAAAGTACCCAAGGCACCGGGTTAAGCGTCGTCCCCCGGGGACATTTCCATCTGTTCCCTTTTTAAAAGCCATTTTCGGGCCACATTTTTAGACGCCAGAGAAGACGGCTCGGCCCCTTCAAGCTCCCCGAAGAATGGCCACTTATTTCTCCATTTCTCACTGTTCCCTAGAAATTTAAATAAAAAATGAAGGACAAAAGAGGTCGTGGTCAGCAGCTTGGACCAGCTGCTAAAACGCCGTGGATTTAAGAAAATGGGATCGGCGGGGGGTTCAAAAACAGAGGCACTGATTAAATCGGGGTGTTCCGGTCCTTGGGGTTGGAGCTCATCCGGCGGGAAAATAACATCCCTAAACTCATTGGGCCATTTATTTTCCGGTAATTTGAGCCAGTCGGGGCCAAAATGCCACAGGCCATTGTTTCTGAGCTCGTTGGGTGATGCCCCCCTCGTCCCCAAGTCAGCGGGATTATCTGAGGACCGAACATACCGAAAAATAGCACTTTTCTCTTTCCTTATTTCGGCCAAACGGTTAGCAATAAAAATGGGTTGAGGGCTGTTGCCGGATAGCCAGGACAAAACGATTTGAGAGTCTGCCCAAAAATACACCTGGTCAAAAGCCCGTTCAAAATTTGTGGCCACGAAATTTTTGGCCCGAATTGCTGTGATCAGTCCGAGCAATTCAAGTTTGGGGATGGTTAGGCCATCATTTTTGAACTTTTTGGGGCGGAGACGGGACTTGGCAAAAAGTAAAGAAATTTGGACCTGGCCTTCCCTTTGTGCCCTTAGGTAAACCGCTGCGGCAAATGAATTTGGCCCTGCGTCTGAAAACACATGCAGCTGAATGGTGGCCTGGCTACAGGGGGTTTGCCGTACGAATGTTAGGGAGGGGCCGTCCCACTCGGAAATGATTATGGCCCATGCTTTCACGAATTGCTGTCCAATTGGTTCGTCCCATCCCTTACCTAAATCCCAAAGAGACTGGAAGAAAATTTTGGCCTTAACGAGGCAGGGACTGCACAGGCCCAAGGGGTCGAACAATGAAGCGATTGCGCTAAGTACCCCTCGGCGGGTTGGGGGGAAATCATTGGCCCGGGGGAAGTCAAAATTAATTTGGTCTTTGGCCAAATTCCACAAAATGCCCAAAACCCTTTGCTCTTCGCCCACCAACACTTCATCAGGATGGATGCCATGGAAAACTGAGGGGTCAGCTGCTACAAATTCATGGAGACGCATGCCGGCCTTGCGCATCACTTCTCGAGCAGTTCGAACAGCTTGGGCGGCTTCTTCGACCGATTCGCTAAAAAGGAGTAAATTATCGACATAAAAGTTGTGTTCCAGCCCCAGGGGGTTCCCGAATTCTGATAAATGGTGGCGTAGGACGGATGCAAGAAGAAACGGCGATGAGTTCACTCCGAACGCGATCCTTTTGAAGCGGTAAATCACTAAATTGTCATTGTTTGGGGGTTGGGAGGTGTCCCTAAGCCAGAGAAATTTGGCCACTTCTCGGTCCTCAGTCTTAAGGCCAACGGACAGGAACGCCTTTTCAATGTCCCCCAGGACAGGGTGAACCGTGGCCCGGAAACGAAGTAAAACCCCCGCCAATTCCGGGACTAAATTTGGGCCAGGGAGCAGCAGTTCATTCAACGAAGCCTTTCCCCGCTCGTGCGCGGAGGCGTCGTAAACAACGCGCAACTTTTTTGGGTTTACCACTGCATGGTGGGGGATGAAATGCTCTTGACCCCCAGTGCGAATTGCCGGCTCAATTATGCCCCTTTCCAATTGCTCAGTAATAATGGCCTGGTATTTCTCCCGAAATTCTTGATTATTTCGTAATTTTTGGGATAAGGCCGACAGTCTCGAAAAGGCGAGAGAGAAATTGCTGCCAAATCGGTCTTTGCCCCCAGGGCGCCATGGCCATCCCACTTCGTAACGGCCGTTTTCAAATTTAATTGAGTCCCGAAAAAGGGCGGTAGCCAATGCTTCATCATTTGGGTCCAGAGGATCGACTATCCCGATGGACTCAAGACTCCACAGCCGCTTCACCAGTTCATCCGGCTTTTCGGCCTGAACGACTGCTCCACAGGCAATGGGAGGAACAATGCCTTTATTTCCGTGGGCAATTTTTCTTTAATGGCCACAGTCAGGAAGGGATTGTCGTCTAAGTTATTGCCCAGACTTTCCAATTGTCGACAAATTCTGTCGACATTCTCTGAAAAGGCTCTCAGCGAGGAGGAATGCCCCGTTGGCTTGACTAAATGGAAGAGTTCGCTCCTTAGGCGGTCTGCCCTTTTATCATCGTCACCATACCGTCCTTTTAACAGGTCAACAACGATAAGGTAATTGGGGTCGGTCAGTGCGAACCCGTCCACCAAAGTGCGGGCGTTACCCCTTAGGCGACCCACTAAATACGTGAGTTTTTGCGCGCCCGTCAGAGAAGCATTATCGTGAATTGTATGGGCAAAAGCGGCCCAGAATGAGGGCCAATTCCCTTCGTGCCCATTAAAGTCGGGGAGCTGAAGGGCAGGGAGGTTAATTTGGGGGCGAATTGCCAGCGCAGAAAAAGGCCCTTGAGTGGGGGGAGGTGGGGGAGCCAATGACCGAATTCGGTCAATTTTGATGTCCAATTTCGTTTGGACCCCGTGGCCCTTGGCAATGATCTCCCCGGGGGATTTGCCTCCCACCAAAAAATTGGAGAACAAAACATTTTCCTTCCCCCGAATGTCCGGGTTTGGGGAGGCTAAGACATACGTCCACTCCTTCAAAAGCTCTTTTGTCACCGCCAAAGTACGAGCAAGGTTTTCGCTCGTTGAGCTGATGGCGTCCAATGAGCAGGGCTCATTGGACAGAGCCTCGAGTGGTGGTCCCTGGGCAACATCCGCCAAAATGTCCAACGACAGAGGTTGGAGTTGTTGGAGAATTATGGCGGACATAATTGGGGAAAAAGCGGGTACAATAAGCGAAAAAGTGAAAAAGGAGGGTACGGTAAGCAAAGGGAAAAAGTACGGTAGACCAAAAGAGCAAAAAGGGCACGGTAAGCAAAAAGCAGAAAAATGGAGATAAATAAGCAAATTAGGAGTTCGAGAGTCTCCCAAAAAGGTATGCTAAAATTGCCTGGTTAGCTCAGTTCCGGGACGAGAGCACCAGACTCTTAATCCCTGTGCTCAGCAAATGGGAATTGGAGGGGGTACGCCCAAGAGAAGGGGGGCCCTCGAATTCAGTAGAACACTCAAAAACCAATAAGTAATAAAAAGTTTCCGTTTCCCGGAGGGCAGGAGAATGCTGACCAGGGGAAAGCGGGGGTTTGAAATGCGGCCGAAGGGAAAAGCCCAAGGGATCGGCCGGAGCAAAGGCGAGAAAAAGCAGGCAAATGCCGAGGGCGAGAGTGCCAAAGGGTTAGCCGAAGCAAAGGCGAGAAAGGCGAAAAAGCAAAGGGATGGCCAAATGGCGGAACGCCAAAATTGGTCAACGCAAAGGGAAAAGCGAAGAGTGGCCAAATGGCAAATGCCAAAATTGGTCAAAGCAAAGCGAGAAAGGGGAAAAGCAAGGGGGGCCAAATGGCGGAGCGCCAAAATTGGTCAAATTGTAAGCAAGGGAAAGCAAGGAAAAATGTGAACAAATGAGAAAAGTTTTTTTTTGTGTTTTATTTTTAAATGAAATCGGCAAAATTTGGGTGAAAAAATTCGTCGTTGATGATCAGCGGAGAAAAGTGAGAAAAGGCAAGAACCCAAAGTCATTGGCACATCCTTCTTAAATAGCAGCGCCATCGGGGTGGGCGGGGCACAGTACACGGACGATTTGTGGTGGGCGGAAGAGTTGATTGGTTGGTCGAGCCGGGCCAAGCGGGGGGGGGGGGTGGGCAACAGATGGACGGAGTCGCCGGGCATTGAACAATTCGTGCCATTTTGCTGATACATTTTTCTGTGGGATTAATTTGGGGGAGAGGGAATGTTTGGGCCTGGCCCAGATTAGCAATGTTTGGAAAAAGGTGACAAAAATTAATCCTCAAAAATGTGATTATCTTACCAAAAAATCGGGGTCGCCAATTCCCCCCAAAAACCAAAAAGAATTTATTTATTAATAACTTAAATTTAAATATGGCGAAGACAATTGTCAGTATTTTATTTTTATTAATAATATTTAATTTGCACTGTCGCGCTCCTCTGTTATGTTCTATTCGTTTGATATTAGTTTATTTTTTAAAATTCATTTATTTTTAATACCATTTTATTAGTATATTTTTATATTGTGTCAATTATTGTAGTAGCATATTTTATGTAAATCTCAGAATTTCTGAGTTTATTTTTTACTATTTTTAGGTGGTAGTTTGTGTAATTGATTTGAAATTATCATTTCTTGTTCACTCTTCCACTATTGGTGCATATTACTCTGGGTTGCTCCATTCAGTTTTTTATGAATTAAAAATCATGACCCAGTTATGTATAAATCTTAGGTTTTTTGCTAATGCAAATCAAAATTTTTAGGATAATTTAATATATATTTTATTGTGTTATTATTTTAATGATTAATTCCAAACGCATGATTTACTGGAAAATGTTTGGGAACATATACAAGCGATGCTTTAATGATTAAACAATGACCTTTATTATTAAAATTAGATCTTCTGAAATTTCATCATTTTTTAAATCATTAATTTAAATATAATCTATTTTAATTAATGACAATTCCTTTTAATTTGACAATACATTAAATTATTTACAGATTATATATATTTTTTCCGGTTTTGAGTAAATAAACAATTTGATTATTCAATATTTTATAATGTTTTATGAGTAATTTGAGTAAAGATTTCGAAAATATATTTTATATTCGAAATTATGTAGTGTTAATTATCAGTATGTAAAACGAATTTTTATTTATTATGTATAAATCATTATGATAGTTGCATTTTTGAAATATTTTTACTTGTTTTTTTAAATGTTATTTAATTTCAGTAATTTAATAATTTTTCATTTCTTTTAAATAATTTATTATTACTTTTATTATATATTATATTTTAACATACTAAATCTTTATTAAATAAGACTTATTGTTAGTAATAAATATTTGTATAAATTTTGAAAATTCCTATTCAAATTGATCGTAATTCGATTATATAATTTATATTATTATTTATCAGAAAAATATTATTCATTTTTTTAACTCCTTTATGTCGATTAAAAACAGCATATTAATTTTTTTTATAGCTTTTTGTTATAACTGGATATGGCATTGTTTTAATTTTATTGTTTAATGTATTAATGTGAGGAAAAACTCGATCTCCAGTAGAGTCATCCGTCTTGATTTTGCTGTGTTTGGCTTATGTATAATTTAATGTTTTTAGTTTTAATTTAATTTTTTATATCAATATCATATATGATTTTGTAAATTATATTGTGCATAATTGTTTTATTTTATACAGCGTTATGAACTCATTCTAAGGTTATTATGCATTTTTATATTCGTAAGATTTAATAAATAAACAAATTATTACAAATAAATTTTTTTATTATTTATTATTATAAACGTTTAGAAACTCCCATGAAAGTAATAAGCGCCCTCGGTGGTGTCTTTCATTGTTCCGAATGCTTGTATCAAATTTTCAAATATAAAAAATTATTTGTTATATTTTTTCATCTTTATTAAAATAAATATTTTTACATTTAATTTAGTCCAATTTTAATAATTATCTCTTCAAACGAAATGTGTTAAATTTAATTAGAAAAAATGTTTTATCATATTTATTTTTTACATAAATTTTGCGGCTTTTTTAAAAATTTTTTCGCCATGCCATGTTTAATGAATAGGACTTTCTTTATAAGAAAAATTAATAATCTTAATAAAATGAGTTTTATTATTCATTTATTATGTATTATTTGATTATTATATTTTTTTGTTATTTTAATTTATTCTTTTCTCGACTTGTCAATTCTCAATTGATGGTTGTTCTATAATTGATGAGTCATAGAATTTATAACTTTTTTTTAAATATGTTGACTTGTTAATTGTTATTACAAAAATGATATATAAAATTTACGCATCAGAAGTTAAAGTTATAATTTTATTTTTTATGAAAATTTTTTTGTTTGTTTTCAGTTTTGCAATATGTTAAAACAATTATTTAATTTAAGTGTTTCATTTAAATGAACCACTTATAAATCATAAACAATGTAACTTTTTCAGTTTTATATTTTATTAATTGTATTACTCATGAGTCATGATGCTTTACAAAATCTAATAGTTGTAATACCAATTGGTCCTTTGCAATATTAATCTTTTTTTAATAAGAATTTGTTACTTGCAGTCGGCACAATTACATGATCGTAAATTCCATGAGCTAAATTGAATTATGATGCAAAATTTTATATAAAATTGCTCATTGAATTATTTGCTATATTTTAATTATATATGTTTGTTTTTTTTTGACATTTTATCAAATTTTAAGGTATTCTATCGTAGTTACATAAACTTTTTCGCTTTTTAAATGCAAAATTTAATGTTTTTAATTTATTTAATTTTTATATTAATATCATATATGATTTTGTAAATCATATTGTGCATAATTTTTTTATCTATTCAGTGTTCTGAACTAATTCTAAGGTTATTATTATGCATTTGTATATTCGTAAAATTTAATTAAAAAATATATTACCAAAAAATACACTTTATAATTATTTATTAATTGTTATTAACTTTGATCTTTACAAACTCCCATGAGAGTAATAAGCGTCATCGATCGCGTCTTTCATTGATTTAAACGCTTCGATTAAATTTTCAAATTTAAAAAAATTATTTGTTTATGTTTTTTCATCTTTATTAAATAATTTTTTTACATTTTATTTTTTAATTCGATTTTAATAATTATCTCTTCAATCGAAAAGTGCTAAATTTAATTAGAAAATATAGTTTTATCTTTTTTACATAAATTTTACTGCTTCTTATTTTTTTATATTTGTATTTTTTATTGCATTTTCTTTTCTTTTTTTAATATATGATTTTTATTTATTCTCTACTTTATATTAAATAATTTCTATTAAGAAGTAATACTAATTGTTGGTATTCATGGCAATATATATGTTTGTTATTTGTTCTTTTTGATATTTATTAAAAATTAGTGCGTAATTGTATTTTAATTAGCGTCATATTCATTAATTATATTCATAATTTTGTTAAATATCTCGCTACTCTGTGTCTTATTTCTTTAATATTAGGGTTAATCATTTCAACAAAAATATTTGCTTTTTTTAATTAATTAAAAAGTATAAAATAAATAAATGCGTAAAAATCATTTTCAAGTAGATGAAAATAATTTCATTTTATCAATGTCAGAAATTTTATTTTCAAATACATTATCTTTTTAAATAATAAATTACTTGTTCTGGCACACTCGAGAGCTTGGCGTATAAATGTTTTTCATTTGAATGGAATTTAAGTTCTAAAAATTTACACCACCTCTATCTCAGCGGGTATTCTATATTTTTTCTTTATTCAAAAATTTATTTTTTCTATTTTTGATATAATTATTTATATTTTTCAATTTAATTTGTTATTACATATTTACTACTTAGAAAGGATAGAATTTTAATAATTTACTTTCATCTTTACTATATGTAAATTTATTGCTTTCGAGTAACTAAAAAAGATTTATTTTTTTTATTAACTCTGAAGTATGATAAATTAAATTTTTTTTAAAAGCATTATTATTTATATTGTTTTGTATGCGTCATAATTTATTTAACTTATTTTATTTATAACAATAAACATGATTACTCATGTCGTGTAGGTTATTAATTGCATGCGTCAACTTTCATGGTGATACTTAACATTAATATTTAAAAATTTTTTAAACATTGAGGTTTTTTTTCTTTAAGCAAGTTGAGATTTTCTGATATTAGTTGGTATGGTTTTTTTAGTTTACATTACCATAAATTGAGCTTTTAGGTTTTTTTAGTTTACATTACCATAAATTGAGCTTTTAGGTTTCTCTACAAGTCATTAAACTTCCGAATTTTGTTAACTTTCAAAAGTTACCTTCATAAAGTATTTTAAGAAATTTTTTATAAATAATCGTTATATCATATTGTTTAATATATATTGATGCTTTAATTAATATTTTTAAAATAAAATTTTAATATTGCGCGTCAGACAAATATATTTTTCGCTGACCTTTTTCCTGTTAAATTGAGTAAAATTGTTGTCGAAGAGAGCATTTGCCCCTGCGCGAAAGTTGACTGGTGACTGGTTAATATTGCTTAATATATATGAAATGAGATATTTCAAATTTCAATAGTTTCTTATTATTAATTTAAAAAAAAATTTTTCAATGCTTCTGCAGTGTAAATATAACTTTTTCTAGTAAAACTTTTTCTATTTCAACTGCAGAATAAATAATTTTATTTATTTATTTTAAATTTTCCAATTTAATATTTTATGTATATTTGTACAGCTTTAATTAATGCCTCATGAATTGGCGGGTTAGAATCTAATCCTTCTTCTTTCGGTTAAAACGGCTTAATTATAGAAATACTTTTCAATCTAATTAATTATATTTCATTCCTCTTTTTAAATATTATGTTGTATTAAAAATTTTTTATTATAAAATTGTTCTCTCAACTTTTAATTATACATTTAAATTCTTAATCGCCAATTTAAATTACAAAATTTATTTCCAAATGGAGCCGAACTACAATGGTTTAATTTTATTAAATATAGAGTTTTTTATTTATAATTTTATTTGTATTAATCTTTTATTTTTTTATATTGTATTTGATTTCTTTTTAATAAAAAAATTCTTTGTTTTTTTCTAAGTTTCAAGACCAAGAATAACAATTTTTCATTTATTTTGTATCTAAATAGATATATAACATTTTTGTGTTCATATTTTTTATGTTTATTTTCTGCACTATATATTTTTCAAATAAATCTAATTTAAAAAAGTAAAGAAATTTTTGCTTCTTTTGTTCTTGTAATTAAAAATATTTGTTAGGCGATCAAAAAGTTTTAGATAAAAATAAATTATTAATTTTAATTTTTTTTCCTTGGCAACCCGCTTGAATAATGTCAAGCGCTAATAATGATTTGTCTTTTAAGAAAATTTTCTGATTTTATATTTCTTGGAATTTCAACTTTATTTTTCAATTTAATTAATTCAATTCGAAATGTTTTTTAAAGCTTATAAAGAAGTTTCTTTTTTTAATATTAACTTTTTCTTCGGTACAGTATTTGCTTGTTTAGAGAAAGTAGTTTTGTAATAAAACTGTTCTTCTTGAGTTCTTTTAGTTATAATTTAATAAAAATTTTAAATCGTTTTATATTGTACAGTCAATATAATTACAGTAGTACATTATGAAAAATGTTTTTATGTTTTTAATTATATCCATGTTTTTTGCATCGAATTTTTATATAAAGCTTATTATTAAAGACCATTTTAGAAATAGTCATACGTTCTCCATGTTTTTTCTGTCTAAAACTCTTCGGTACGGTATTTGCTTGTTTAAAGTTTGTTTGTTTTGTAATAATTTTTAACTGATTCTGGTTTGACTTCTTTAGTAATATTTTTGTAAAAATTTTAAATCTTTTGGTAATAGACAGTTAATTTTTGCTTTTAAACATCACACAATTTCACTAGGCTTAAATAAATATTTTCTTCCTTCACTTCATTCTCGCGATCACCCAAAGCCAATGTGGCCAAGTTCATCTACAAGGTGTTGATAATTTCATTTTATCAATGTCAGAAATTTTATTTTCAAATACATTATCTTTTTAAATAATAAATTACTTGTTCTGGCACACTCGAGAGCTTGGCGTATAAATGTTTTTCATTTGAATGGAATTTAAGTTCTAAAAATTTACACCACCTCTATCTCAGCGGGTATTCTATATTTTTTCTTTATTCAAAAATTTATTTTTTCTATTTTTGATATAATTATTTATATTTTTCAATTTAATTTGTTATTACATATTTACTACTTAGAAAGGATAGAATTTTAATAATTTACTTTCATCTTTACTATATGTAAATTTATTGCTTTCGAGTAACTAAAAAAAGATTTATTTTTTTTATTAACTCTGAAGTATGATAAATTAAATTTTTTTTAAAAGCATTATTATTTATATTGTTTTGTATGCGTCATAATTTATTTAACTTATTTTATTTATAACAATAAACATGATTACTCATGTCGTGTAGGTTATTAATTGCATGCGTCAACTTTCATGGTGATACTTAACATTAATATTTAAAAATTTTTTAAACATTGAGGTTTTTTTTCTTTAAGCAAGTTGAGATTTTCTGATATTAGTTGGTATGGTTTTTTTAGTTTACATTACCATAAATTGAGCTTTTAGGTTTTTTTAGTTTACATTACCATAAATTGAGCTTTTAGGTTTCTCTACAAGTCATTAAACTTCCGAATTTTGTTAACTTTCAAAAGTTACCTTCATAAATTATTTTAAGAAATTTTTTTATAAATAATCCTTATATTAATATTGTTTAATATATATATATATATATATATAGATGCTTTAATTAATATTTTTAAAATACATTTTGTTAAATTTTAATATTGCGCGTCAGACGAATATATTTTTCGCTGATCTTTTTTCTGATAAGTAGAGTAAAATTGTTGTCGAAGATCAGCCTTCCTTTGTCTCTGAGCTTCATTCAGAAGCTGGTACTAACCATTATTTCTCTCTATAGCATTATATTGATCATTTTTTATAATATTAAGCTTACTTAATGTATTCCAAACAATCATTTTATTTTTATTGGAATGTTTAATTTTTCAACATATAAAATAATTCTAATTAAAAAAAACATATATATTATAATCACAAATTTCTTTCAAGTATTATTTTTTAACTTTCATTATTTTTATTGTCAAGATCTTAATCAACAACAAGTTTAATTTTGTTACTGTTTTATATTAATTAATTATACATTTATTAAATGTTTAAAAGAAATTAATTTATTCAGAAACTTTATTTCCATTATTTAATATTTTTATAATTTGGTTAAATTTAATATTTCATTTTAGTGCGTAATAGTATTTTAATTAGCGTCGTATTCATTAATTTTGTTAAATATTTCGCTTCTTTGTGTCCTATTTCTTTAATATTAGGGTTAATCATTTCAACAAAAATATTTGCTTTTTTTAATTAATTAAAAAGTATAAAATAAATAACTGCGTAAAATTCATTTTCAGGTAGATGAAAATAAAGAATTATTGCATCATATTTTCATTTTATTAATGTCAAAAATTTTATTTTCAAATACATTTTTTGTTTTTTTTTGTTTTCATGGCGTACAATAAAAGATAATAATTTGAATTGGTATTTATCAATTGTTTCTTTTGATTAATTAAAATTTGTTTTTATTTTCAAATGCTCCACAGTGACATTATAACTTTTTGTTTTTTTCTATTTCAATTGCTAATAAATAATTTTTTATTATTTAAAATTCAAATGAATGTTCTTAGTTTATATTTAAGCAGTTTTCGTTAATGCTTTATGTATAATGCTCGAACCTTGCGGTTATGAGTATTTTTTGTGTTGAAAAAGCTTGAGGCTGATGGGTTTGACGTTTATGTACAGCCTTTATTTGTTTTCGGTTTATTTAAACTCCTTGCTTGGAAGCTCAATTATGCATGTAAACTTCTAAAATGCAAAATATCTATTAATCAAATTTATATATTATTATCACTATATTTAACCTTGCTGAACTAACTATAAACTTATTTTTATTTTAAAAATTATATTCATTTTGAAATTTTAGATTTGTTGCTGTAATTTTTGATTGTTGTCAATTTATTTTGATAATCTTTTTGATAGTTTTTCTTTCCGAGTAACTCTTGCCCCATCTCTGTGGGTGGTAAAATTGAAACTCCGCAATTTTTATTTCCATTAATTAAAAATTGAATTTCTAATATTATTTTCTTAATTATAAAACCATTTCTTTGATACGTATTAAGTTTAGGAATTTTCTTAATTATTGACAAAAAAATCAGTTTTTTAATACATTTTAATTTTTTTGTATTTTTTTCCATTTATTAGCTTTTAGAGGTTTTAAATTAAGAAAAATATGATGAAAATGTTTTAGCAATTTTAAAAAGCGCTAAATATCTCTTAATCTAACTTTTAATTATCATAATATTTACAAAATTTATTTATATTTATATTTTGTCATTAGATTTTACATTTTTTAGTTATTTTTTATTTTCTTTGTTTTTTTACAGTTTATTTTTCTCGTTTTTACAATATCCAAAGCGGATATCTCTTAATATAATTTTTCATTATCACTACATTAGCCTTGAATCATAAGCATATTTTTCTAATTTTTTATGCCTTCTATTTACTTCATTTTTCCGACTGAAAAATGATCAACTTTTATTTTATTTTAATTTTCAATTATATTTACATTTTAATAAAGAGTAATTTTCATATATTATTTTGTACCATATCTTTTTGTAATGTTTTCTTATTGCAGAGATTAATCATCAGAATTTTTCAGTTTTTTTATTTATTAATTCATTAATAATTATTAATTAATTCTTTCTTTCTTTCTTTTCTTGGTTTTTGGCTCCAATTTTAATCCGTATTGTGGGTTGTTTGCAACTGAATTTATATAAAATATTATTTCCAATCCTATATAGGTAAATTTATTAAAACATTAAAAAATAATTATTTTAAAAGTTGATAATAAAAATTTATTTTAAATAATTCATTTTTGTTCTAATCATTATATCCGGCTCAACGTGCTCGGCTCCCTCGGACGCTCCGGTATTCGTGTCCATAGCAACATGTTGGATGGTTGCTTCGTCGCCATCGGGTGCATTGACCGGATCAACGTGATCTTCTTTTGGCTTGGTTTCTTTTTATTTTTTAATTACATTTTTGTTTAAAGAAAGTTTTGTGGTCATGATTTTTGTAATCTGGAAGGAATATTTTCATATGAATTTATTTAAAATATTTAAAATTATAATTATTTTTATTCAAACTAAAATTTAAAATTTTTTTTTAAATAATAAATTACATGTTCTGGCACACCCAGAGCTTGGTCATTTCAATGGTTTTTATTGGAATGGATATAACTGGTCCTTTGTAATATATAAGTAAATATATTTATAATTCAACTCATTTAAATCTTTATTGCAAGAAGTTCCGGACAATTGTTGTAGAGATTAATAAGCATTTAAAATAATTATTTTTTTAAGTTAAAATTTTTCATTCTCACTATACATATTTAACCTTGAATTATAAGCTTATGTTTTTTCTAATTTTATTTGTGTTCTATTTACTTCTTTATTTTTGCGATTCAAAAATGATTAAATTTTTATTTTTATTTAAATAATATGAGTAATTTTCATGAACATTGAGCTTGGATTGAGGAAGTTGTTAACATTAATATTTATATTTACAAAATTTTTAACATTTTTTGTTTTTTTTTCTTTAAGCAAGTTGGGCTTTTTTGATATTACGGTTTTTTTTTAGTTTACATTACCATAAATTGAGCCTTTAGCCAGAGGCTTTGTAGAGCGTCTTCAATGAGTTGTTTTTTGTGAATTAAAAAATGTAAATTATATTTTGTTATTTATTTTGTTTGCAGCATTTTTGTGTACTTTTGTTTTAAATTAATTTTATCAACAAAATATATTTCTAATTATTTTTAGATTGTTATATATTTGAAAATATTAATATTTTTACGAATATTATTATCAGTTGGTTTATTTAAAGTTTTATTAATTTTTTACATTAATTTGATTTTAATGTGATTTACCTATGTTTTTATTATATTATTTGGTTTTGATAAAAAATATACTGCAATTCTATTATTTATTTCTTTGCTCATGATCACCAGATTGCATAATTTTCATCCAGTAGTTTTCTTGAAGAGAGACTAAATTATATAGTTAATTAAAAAGTATTAAATAAAATTATTGCGTAAACATCACTTTACATCACACATTTATTTTAAAAAGTCAGAAATTATTTACCAAACAAAATTTTTTTTTGAATTAGGGTATGCATATAATTTTCAAGCTTCCAGCCTGTCAAGGTTTATTTTTAAAAAAGATAAATTATTATTTATTTATTAGAAAAATATTATTATTTATTTTAACTCCATTATGTCTATAGGCAGTAGCAATATTCGAACAACCAGCATATTATTTTCTTTTTCATAATTAGTTATAATTGGAAATGGAATTGTTTTTTTTTATTGTTTTATGCATTAATGTGAGGAAAAACTCGACGTCGAGTTCTCTTATGCACAATTTAAGTTTTTATTTTTTATTTGATTTTTTGTATCAATATCATATATTATTTTGCAAATTATCATTCTAAGGTTAGTATGCATATGTAAATTCGTAAAATTTAATAAATAAATAAATTATTATAAATAAATATTATTATTTATTTATTTATTGTTATTAGCTTTGATGTTTAAAACTCCCATGAGCGTAATAAGCGTCTCGGTGGCGTCTTTCATTGCTTCGTATGCTTGGATTAAATTTTCAAACATAAAAAAATTATTTTTTAAATTTTTTATATTTATTAAAATAAATTTTTTACATTATTTAGTTAAACTTTTAACACATGTACTCGTAGGGTATTGTTTCAAATAGGACTTTGAGCTTAGCTTTTCATTAAGTTATAATCTATTCGATTATGATTTGAATATTTAAACAACATATTAAAGAAATATTTTTAATATTGCAAAAATAATGTTTAGTTCCCTTTTATCCAATTATAATATTCTGCTATTTTTTATTTAATTATTATCTAATTTAATGATTGCTATAAACTCCTTGTAAAAAGAATCCGTTAAAAGTAATATTATTGGGTGGTACTTGTGGCAATATATATATTTATTATTTGTTGTTTCTGACATATATTAATTAACTATTGCGTATTGTATTTTAATTAGCGTCATATTCGTTAATTATATGCATTAATTTTGTTTAAATATCTCGCTCCTCTGTGTCCTATTCATTTAATATTAGAGTTAATAATTTCAATAAAATATTTACTTTCTTTATTTATGTTTCTAGTTTACTATCAAATGTAAGTTATATTCTGGGTTGTTTGCATTCAGTTTTTTACGAGTTTAAAACCCATGACCCAGGCTTTTTCTCAAAATTTTATAACACGTCTTTTAAAACTGACACTCACTAAATATTTACACTTTTATAAAAAATATAACAATGTGCATCATATTATTCAATAACAACCTAAATAAACCTAGTGGTATTTGATAGACATTTGATTCTCTATTTTTCTCAGAAAATTTCATAAAAATTTGCTAACATCAAAAAAAGATTAGCGTCATATAATTTTTTTGAACATTTTTTATAGATATTCCTTATACTTGAAATATATATATTTGATTTTCAGTTTTGCCTTTAATATGCATTCTCTCAATTTTTATTTTATTTTTGTTATTACTAGATTTTCTATGTAATGATATTTCCAATATAGGTACTTTAAATAATATTTTTTAAAGTCATTTTAGTGCAAATTTTGATTACAATATTTAAAAAATAGTTTAATTTACTAACTAATTTAAAAATTATTTATTTTTTTAAACTCATACAATTTGGAACTATTTTATTAAAATATTATTTTTGCATCTTTTTTATCTTCAGGAAATTTTGTTGCATCATTCATGGTTCTACTAAATCATGAGAACTTATTAATACATTTCTGTTTTTTTGGCGTCGTTTTTTATAGTTTGAAATGTTTTTGTTTAATTGCATTTTTAATATTCGTCTCTTTGTTAATTGTTCTTATATAACTTTTGAATACTCATTGTAATTATTGTTTTATTCATTTAAAAAAAGAAGAGATGATTTTATTATCATAACATTCATGGCGTAGGTCATCAATAAGTGAAGTTCTTTCTTTCGCAATTAAATTTTATTACATCGATTGTTTATTTACTTATTTTTTTAATCTAATGTTCATTAGAATTTAATAATATATAAAATCGTTGACTGATTAAAAAGTAAAATTCTTTTCATATGTAAGTTGTATTTCCAAAAAACAAAGTGTAGATTCTTTATGGATTAATTTTTTATAGAAACAATTCATATCTGTATATTTATTTACCGTCGATTCTATATTCAAAATGGCCAAAAAGGCATGGCATACTTAGGTTATTTATGGCATTTTGTTAGTATTTAGCGCGTCAAAAAATTAAATTTTAATAATTGTTTTTATTTTAGTAATATAACTTTATTGAATTTTTGAACATATTAAAATTAGTAAAACGGCGTTTGGATATAGCATTTGTATGTCGATGCAACAGCATGCATTTATTTTTAATTTTAGAAATTTTAACATTTTTCAAACCCTCAAAAGCTCTTGTAATTGTCTATCAGAATATATAATTTTAAAAAAATTTACAAAGTTTTAAAATTCAAAATTAAAAATTCAGATGATCGGAAGTTCAAAGTTTTATGGTAAATGTAAACAAACTTTTGAACTTGTTTGAGTTAATATTGAAATTATAAGCTATAAAAGATGACAAGTTGTCACGCTTTATAAAATTTAACCTTGCTTTAAACTCACAAAATATTTACATTTCTTTATAAATTTAACAATATGCCTCGTATTACTCAGTAGATTAGTTTTGTAATTTGTTTTGTTTTTACAAATTGTAAGTAATATTTTCCATTTAGGTACTCTAAGTAATATTTTTTAGTCCTTTTAATGTAAATTTTTGATTAAAGATTAAAATTTGTTTAATTTATTTGATATTTTAAAGAATATTTGTTTGACTTCTAACATCGACATTTTGGAATAGTTTATTAAAATAATTTTTCTTGGGATTGTTCATCCGGATATTTAATTGACGCACTCATGCTTCCGTCTACTAAATCAAGAAATTTATTAATATAATTCGTCGTTTTTGTATATAAATTATTGGTCTTACTAATTTAATTAATTATGTTTTGGGTAGCTTGAGTATCAAAGATAACATTTTTGATACCAATGAAATAATTTTGTTTAATCCAAATACACAAATTTTTGATTTTTCAGTTAAAATATTTTCATATATTAGTTGGTTTTGGTGCAAATTTAAGGTAATTTTAAATTTATTAAAATATTTTTTCTCTATATCTTCAGCTCATGCGCAAATTGTGGTTTTTTAAAGGTTCTCAGACATGCAGAAGATTTATCTCTGTGTATATAAATAATGATTTTTTTCAAATGTTAAATTAAATTTTTTTTTAATTATCGTGATTTTAATATGCTATTTTTGTTAAACCAAATATCATAAATATTAAACACTTTTATTTTATCAAAATCAGAAATTTTTATATTTCACAGATATTTATTGTTATTTTATTTTCGTGAACCAATAATGTTTTTAATGTAATTTATTTGTTTTTTAATTATTTTTTGTAAATCAAAATCAAGACCTGGAGTATTGTATATTGATATAGTTGTTTTTGGTGTATAGATTTTATAGTTTGAAATGTTTGTTTAATTGTTCATAAAAATATAAATTTTTTATTTTATAATACATTTGAATGTGAAAGAAACATTGTAATTTATAAAATAAAATTTAATCGCTCTGTATTTTAATAGTCTTCACTTCGTTAATTGATTGCAATTATTTAAGATTTTTGATTATAAAATACTTTTATTAAATTTTTTAAAATCCATTTTATCATTTGGCTGTATTTTTTTATAAATAAAGATTTTATATTTTAATTTAAAGATTATAATACGCTATTATTAATTATTTATGATAAAAATTTCACCCTTTGGGTTTATTATTATTATTTTTTGTTTAAAATATCAATTGTTAAATTACATTTTTTTGTTAATTATCGTGATTTTGATACGACCTTTTTGTTAAACCTTGAATATAAAGAATATTAAACATTTTTATTTATCAGTCAGCAATTTTTATTTTTCAATATATTTATTAACAATTTAAGCTTTTGGAAGATTTTATTAAAATATATTTTCTCTATATCTTCAGCTCATGCGCAAAGTTTCATTTTTTCAAGTTCGCAGTCATGCTGAAGAATAATTTATCTTTGTGTATACACATAAATAACAAATTTATTTTTTAATTTTAATATCAAAATCAGAAATTTTTATATTTCACAGATATTCATTGTTATTTTATTTTAAATAATACAGATGGAATTTACCAATAATTAATGAAATTTATTTGTTTTTTATTAATTTTTTGGAAATCAAATCAAGACCTGGAGTATTTATTTTATTAAAATATTTTATATTGCTATAGTTGTTTTTTGGTGTATAGATTTTATATTTTGAAATGATTTGTTTAATTGTTCTTAAAAATATTTTTATTTTATAATGCATTTGAATGTAAAGGAAACATTGTAATATATAAATTAAAAATTAATCGCTGTATTTTAATAATCTTCACTTCGTTAATTATTCTTATATAATTTTTGATTACTCATTTTTAATTTGTGTTGTATTTGTTTAAAAAAGAAGATCAAGCTTAATATCATAACTCTCGCGGCGAATTCCTCAATATTGCAATTATTCCTTCCTCAATTTAAATTTTATTATATCTATTTCTTTTTTATTGTTTTTAATCTATTTTTCAAAAAAAATTTTATATGAATGTACAAGTATTCGAGTTTGTTTTCTTAATTATAAATTAATCATGCTATAAAAAATAAATAAGTAATATTATTTTATTTTATTAATGAGATTAATATTAGTCACTATATTTGAATATGAAGTCTATTTAATCAATAAATACCTTTTATTGTACCTATTTTCCTTTTAAATTAGACTAAGATTAAATTTTTTTTACAATAATTGATCGTTTAATTGTATTATGTACCAGGAATTTTTAAAATTTTGCAAATTTATTGAATGATTTTGCTAAAATTGTTCATTTGCATTTTTAATTACACTTAAAATTCTTTTCTTGTGTGCTTTCTTAACATTTTAAAATTTTTGTCATAATTTATGTTAAACCATCTCTTTTATGGTCATCTGACTAATGTTTTTCATGATTCACATTTATGCAATTTTTATTACACGAATTTCGACTTTTTGTTCGAATTCGGGTCTGGGGTTCGAGAAATTAGGCGAAATGGATGTTATATTCGGGTTAAACGGCCCCGAAAACCCCAAAAATATCTTTTTCAAAAAGAGGAGGGTGTGATCGGCACTATTATCCAGAAATATTATTATTTGGAAGGTGAAATCTTAAAATAAAAATGTCCCGATTGTCAGCATTATTCTGAATTTTGAGTAATAGCCCAAATTTTATTAATTTCATAAATTAATTTAATTTTTTAATAATTTTTTTTGTAAAACGCGGCGCAAAAAAAAAGTTATTATAATCGAGAATGTGAGGCAACAATATAAAAATGTTTTAAAACTTTTGATTTTTTTGATTGAATAAATGTTAAAATAACAGATTTGAAATTTGAAGAAAATTAGCAAAATGTTACGGTTTTTTACTCCAAAATCTGTTTTTTTGTATTTGATAATTTAATTTTAAATTTTAGATCCGATCAACTTTAAACTGCAAAACATAAGCTAAAAATATAAAAATTGGAGAAAAAATTGATTACTACGAAGCAAAATATGCAGATGAATTGGAATGTGGGAGAAGAGTGAAGTGCCCATTGGAATGGGGCAATGCCAAAAGGTGTGCTGATGAGATAATGCCAATGGTCGTCCGACGGGTCAGCGTCGTTTTGTGTTGGTTTTTAGCGAGAGAGTGGTGGAGAGAGAGTCAGAGAGCAAAAAAGATAGAGAGAGGAGAGAGAGAAAGACAGAGAAAGGAAATGTTTAAATTTTGGCGTTCTGATTTTGAAAAAAAAAAAATATTTGAATTGGGAACCCTAAAGGAAAAGGGCACCTTTTTAGGCTTTAATAATTGCAATTTTAGTGATTTTAGCGGAAAAACCTGCCCCAATAATTAATATTTTTAATTTCAGCCTGAATTTCACGGCTTTTTATTGGACCAATTGCTTCATTTTCCTCATCTCACGACGTGGCATTAGTGCCACCAACAATGAATTACCTAATTGGCCATGGATCTCCGGCCATTCACATCCGTTGGCTGATCGCTGATCAACGATCTTTTCGCTCTAATTCAAAAAAGGTAATATTAAGACTCATTTTTGGCCAATTAATTCATTTCGCCATTTTTAGTGCCTGTTTCAGAATATTTGGAAAAATACTTAACAAAAATTCAATAAATCCCAAAAATATTCCCCCTAAGAAATCGAAAAATTTTCCAAAAATTTATGTCATCTAAACCATTTTTTTGATAAAATAATTTTTTTAAATTGTCCTTATCCGAAAACATATTAAAATATTTTATAATTTAATTCACAATTTAAAATAAGCAAAATTAAATTAATAAATTTTTTTGATTAAATTTTTATTTAAAAACGATAATTTTTAGTTGTTTTCACCAAAACTTAGCCATTTTTGGAACAAATTTTGGCAAAAAATTTAAGAAAATTTGGGTGCGATCCCATGTTAGTAATTTAGGGCCAAATTGGTTAAGAATTTTGTAAAATTTAAAAATATTACCCATTTAATTCGGTTAATTCGCGTTACAGGACCATTTATGTGCTTACTGTTCGCTTCCAAAGTTCGAACTTCGAACTTTTGATTTGGCAAACTCTTAGCGGACTACCACAAAATGCCAGCAAAAAAAGTTGCGACACAAAATATGGCACGCCGTAAGGCTTTTGGCATTTTTGCCAATTTCGCGTGACAAAATTAATTTTTTATTTTTTTTTAATTTGGACAAGATCGCTTTAGGTACACCTTTGATCGTGCCAATCCAAATTAATTACAGGTCAATCATTTATTTTAGTTTTTGGCTTTCATTTTTTGCCACCATTTCATTAAAATTGGATACATGTAAAAATTTTGTGCCAAAAAAATCGTTAGAGTGTTTTTTTGTGGCCAAAATCGTTCTTTTGAAGATTTCTGTGCCATAAATTGTTATTTGAGTCTTTTTTGTGCCAAAAATCGCTATTTTGAAGACTTTTATGCAAAAAGCGTTATTTTGAAGGTTTTTTTTTTTCTAAAAATGACTATTTTTGACAATTTTTGAGGCAAATTTTGAAATATTTTTTATTATGAATCAGCAAACCCGGAGAAAATAATAAAACAAAATTACACCCGTAAGAATTGACTCAAAAAAGAAAATGCACCAATAAAAAATGGAAAATTTTTCCAAATAATTAATTCCCTAAAATTATTTTTTTGTTTGATAAAAATAATTTGTTTTAAAAGTTGTCCATATTCAAAAAAAGCTTTAAATACCTATTTAATAATTTCATTTACATTGAAACATAACCAAAAATAAAATTTTTTGATTAATTTTTAAGTTTTAAAAATTGAAAATTTTACCATTTTCGAACATTGGCACTTGGCGGTGCCATTTTATTAAATTAGGGCCAAATTCATTATTAATTGAGTAAAGTTTAAAAATATTACTCATTTAATTCGCATTTTTCCCTTTATAGGACCATTTATTATGTGCTTGCTGTTCGCCTCCAAAGTTCGAACTTTTCATTTGGCAAACTCTTCGCGGACCACCAAAAAGTGCCAGCAAAAACATTCGGACACAAATGTATGGCATGCCGTATTTGGCACATTTTTGCAATTTTGGGTGACAAATTCAATTTTTAATTTGACTTTACCATTCTTAGATGATGCCTTACGATTTTTAATAATTTGGCCGGCAAAACTCAGCTATTTGGGGGATTTGTATCCCCCAGGGGCCTTTCTTCCGTCCTTTCTAATTGCCGTTGCTCGGACGTACATCTTTGACCGTGCCAATCCAAATTAATTACATGTCAACACCATTTTGCTTTTTTTTTTGGTTTGCGGCTTTCATTTTTTGCCAAAAAAATAAATTTTTGCATCAAAAAAAATTTTCAATTGTTTTTCGAATCAGAGAGTAAAAGTAATTTCCCTTGCCATTAATTATGCCATTTTTTGGTGATTAATCCTGCTTTTCGTTCCCATTCACATTTTGATGAATTATAATAGATGCCAAATTTGGCTATTTTTCTTTTAAGTTACCCCGATTTTTTTTTTGAATAGTTTTTCGGATCAGAGAGTCAAACTAAAATGTTTTTTTCCCTCGCGCCCTCACACTTCATTAAATGATATTTCGCATTTTTTTGAGCCATTGTAAACAAATTTTGCCATTAATTATGCCATTTTTTGATGTGGGTCCTGGCATTTCTTTCCCAATATTTAATACTTTCACTTTTTGGTGACCAATAACTAAATGCCAAATTTTGTTAGTTTTTAGTTTGGATTTTGCATTTTTAAAAAAACTTTTTTCTAATAATAGCCAAAGAGTGTCCTTTTTGGTGTGCAAAAAAAAAAAACTTTTCTATCCCCTAAGATTTTTAAAAAAATTGTGCGCCTAAACTAACAAATGGCACCATTTTTTCATTCTTCCCTATTTGCATATCGTTGTTCTACACACAAATTGCTAAATTCTTATTTTTATCTCACCGACATGAATAAGTGAGTTAATTAATTCTTTTTTTCTCGCGATATAAATAAGTGAGTTAATTAATGTCTTTTTAATTTTTCCTAAAAAATTGCGGCATCAAAAACAAAAAAGTGCCACAATTTTTTCTTTCTTTCCCATTTGCATACCGTTGTTCTACACATAATTACACCAATTTTTTGAAAAATAGGCATAATTTTGCTTTAATCTTTTTTGAATGCTTTTTTGCTTGTTCTTTGGCCATTGCATGGCAATTAAATATGTCTGCCAATGCCACAAAAGCAATACAAATTGTTGAATTTTGCCTTGCCACAATGGACGGTCCCAGGTAGAGGTGTGCCGTGACTGAAAAAACCCGTGAACCGTGAATCGTGACCGTGAATTGACCCCGTGAACCGTGACCGTGACCGTGAGTGAAAAAACCCGTGAAATTCACGGTAACCGTGACCGTGACCGTGAATCACGGCACACCTCTAGTCCCAGGATTTGAGGGCTTGGATTGGGTAAAGACAGCAAATGTTAATGACGAGCACTTTTTGTTGGCCTGGCATACAACAACTTTTTCTGCTTGATTTTCAGCGTAGGTTTTTGGGAAACGATAAGGCCGACGAGCGGCGCCTTTTTGAAAACTTTGGTGTATTTGTTAAAAAAAATTTTTTTTTTTCATACTAAAATTTCACTGTTTGACTTTTTACGCCATTTTTTGCGGCGTCTTTTTTTAAATTTTTTTGGTAACCGACGGAAAACATAAATCGAAATTTAAACAGAAAAAATTGCTTTTGAAGCTTTTACCCTATTTTTAACAGATTTACATCAAAAATTTTTAATTTTATGGATGTTTGGAAAAAAATTAGCTTTTTTTTTTGGAAAATTTTGGAGATGAAGGGTAGGAAAAATTCTCAGCATAAATGGACCATCCCTGGCCTTGCCAGCCATAATTATTGCTCTACCACCACCATGGTTGGGGTTGTAACGGCACTCATTTGCGCAGCATTCGTCCGTCGCCCTCCATCCGCCGTGTTCCGTGTTCACTCATTTTCGTTCATCCGCCGCCTTTCCCTACCGCCCCCCCCCACCTTAATTGAGTGGTGCTGCTTCTCTCCGACCCATAATAAAGAAAACCTCCCCAATTTTTAATTTTTTTCATCCTTATTTTACTCATATCCTTTTCTTTCCCCCTTTTTTTGCTTATCTAATTTTTCCTTATTTTGTGTGCCCCTCCTTTCTTTGTTCCTTTTAGCGAAGATTAAAAAACTATGTCATCCCATCCCATTCATTTACATTTTGAATCTCCGTTTTTTTGCGTTATTATTTTTATTTTTGCACAAATGTTTAATGAACAAAGTAATGATGGACAGCAGAGATCAGTCTTTTTTTCTTCAGGGAGAGAAATTTTTTCATTGTTTAAAAACTCTGAAGTTATCCCGAGAAAATAATTTATTATTTAACGCCTCTTTGAGAGCAATTTTTACGGCTATCAAAAAGTTGTGATATGTTGGCCAAAGCAAAAACATAGTAAATTAAATTGATATTGCACCACGGGTAAATTGGAATTATAGCGAAATTATTACAGAAATTGAACAATTTTTTTAATTTCACTAAATTTTACATTTAATTTTTATATAAATTCAAAAAAATAAATTTCATTTCTATTTGTATGGCAAAACGTTCATTTTCCCGTTGCATGAGAAGGATATGGCAGACAGATAAAAAGAAAATTTATAATTTTCAAACAAATTTTTCCTTGTGCAGACACACAAATTGGGCATTTCACGCGCATCATTCCGTGCCATCAACAGCAGCAAGCAGCAAGCAGCCCATGGATGCTATGGAGCACAATCGTTTATGCGATCAACCACCACTGCAGCAGTAGTGAAATCACGGGGACTGTCGTCGGAAAACTTGTGAAAATTCCATGAAATTGCTCTGCGTTTCATTGTCCAATTCTCCGAAGCAGAGAGATACTATACTATATAAAAATGGTTATTGTATATATATTTTAATTGTTTATTTTTAAATTTTCAGTCGCCTTATGGTTCAATGATCTCACATATATTCAATCACTTAATTTGTGATTAATTCTCTTCTTGCCCTCCAAATTTTTGATCATTTTCTTGCCTTCCCCCATTCTCTATCCCTTCTCTCTCTGTACATCTCTATTAATCAATATAAAAGGACGCGGCGCTATCATTCCAATGCTATTGTACTCCAATTGACAAATTGGTTTTTCTCCCAATGACCACTTTCATGCATTCGTTATTTTTGTACAGAGCAAACGTGCATTTTCCATTTTCCTGTTCCTAAATTAAAAATGAATATTAATGTAATTATGCTTCGTTCTGCGCAAGCTGCCGGATGCAAAGTTTCAAAATCAGCACTATTAAAAATTTTATTCCAATATAAAATCAATTAAATGTTCTTTAGTTAGCAAATTTCTCAAAAATCAGTAATCATCATTTTACCCCTTGAACTCAGCAAAACGATGATAAATTCGCACATCTGGCAGCTCGTTATTTTTTGATTGCTTTGGAAAATTTTCTTTTAGCGTAAGCAACAAGTGCCTAATTCATTTAAATATTTCGCCAAACAATATAAAGAATGATTTTCGAAAAAAGCCAAAAATGTCGTTGAAACGCTAGGATTTCTAAAAACCAGAAAAGCCCTGAGAGCCGAGGATCGGCCTGACAATAACGAGCATGTGCTAAATTTGGAAAAATCTACGAACAAATTTTAAATAATTTAGAACGGTTTAAATTCATAAAAAAAATTTATTTTTTTCATATACAAATCTTATATTCACAAATTTATTTGCCAATAAATAAAATAATAAATCATAAAAAAATTTCACTACCGAATTTATAATGGAATATTGTGTTTTTCATATTACATTTTATATGTTGTCATTATAGTTTAAAGAATAAAATAAAACAAACGATCGAAGTAACGATCATTTCATAGCTTTATAAAAAATCCAAATTTTGTAAATAAATTTAGCAACTTTTTCTAAATACAAAATAAACTTAAACAAAAGAAAAATTTTAACAAATTTCCAAATGCTAACATATAATTAAATCAAGCAAAATTACTTTTCTTACTCTTAAAGCCATACATTACCAAATAATGCTATTTTTAAATTTAATTGCTAATTCTTTAAAGAAATTTAAATAATTCCTTTAGATTGTAAAATAAAATATATTAATATAAATTACAAAAATTTCGAATATCATAAGTGAATATTAAAAAAAAGCTTTGCTTAAGGACAACCCGACACCATAATGCCTGCAAATTTGCCACCGACGTTCACGTAAATGCTCCAAAGAAAAATATAAAAACTCATGGAAGGAAAAGCAAAAAAGATAATTTAAGTTGAGTAATAAAATTTTAAAACAGACATAAATAGCAATAGAACAATCAAAAATAAAAATATTATTATAATTAGTAAAAATCTATCATAACAAATCCAATATCAATAAAAATTGCTAAAAAGAAAAGCAAAATACAAAAAAAATAACATTAAGTTTTACATCATATTAAACTACAAATATTTGTATAAAAACATATGCACTTAGTAAGAATGAGTTTCTCCCTTTTGTGGGTTATTTTTTTCTTATTTGATGATAAATAAAATTAAGGTACAAAAGACCTACGTAGTAATAGTTTTCTATGTAGACAATATATGGAGGTCGTATTCTAAAATCCTGAATAGGCATCTACATAACATTAAGCCAAATCTCTTCATTTTCGTATTTTGCATCTTAATTGATGGATTTTGACTTTACACTCTCCAGAACTATTCAAATGAACGTAAAATCATATGAATGTTGCATCGCTTCATAAATTTTTTTTAAAATAGCTTAATCAAACATTTTTAATTCATATTATTCGGCGGTAACTCTAAGCGTTCCCTGTTAGTCTATAAAACTAAAAAAGTTTTTTGCTTAAGAATAATGATAAGAAAATTTTTAAAAATTTGCGTTGTGCACTTTTTACTGTAAATCTTAATCTTGGGAGATTTATTTCAACTTAAACCCTTGGAGCATTAAATGTTTTCTTATAACAATCCAGACCTAAAAAAATAAATGCAATTTGATCAGCTGATACGTTGTTTTTTTAAAATTGCGAAAATTTTGTGAATTTTTTGAAATCTTTAGATTTACAATTATTATAACTATCGAATAAAATTTAAGATAATTTAAACAAATTTAAATTTGTAATCAACACATTTTCTACGTATAAATTACGAAAATATTATAAAGATAAATTATAATTGCAACTCTGAATAAATCTCTAATTTATTCGGCGTATACGAAATAGAATTAAATATATTAAAAAGAGGAGACAAAAATATTGAATTTATTCGACTATTTTTTTTTCACCTCCCTTTTGGCCCAAAAATATTTTTGTAAATTTCTAGGGGGCCTAACTCGAAAATTTTAAAAATTTTCCCGAACAATAGTACATCATTCGAAAATAAACTAAACTTATTATACAAAGAATATATATATATCTATTTTATTATGAAATATTAAACAAAATTAAATGAAGAAAAAATTGTAAAATCCAAAAATTAAAATGACATGAATGTAACAAATTGAATAACGTTGAAGTTTTTTAATAAAAATTTAATTTATAAAATATTTAGAATTATAAAATAAAATTAAATATGATAATGGCAAAAAATTCAACAAGTTGACGAATACAATAAGAATATGTATGCAAAGTTCAGACCATGAAATAATTAATGTTCTGCAATTTTACTAAAAAATTTTAAGCTGCATAGAAAACATAAGAATGAAGAAGTCTACGGAATTAACCTAAGAACACCTGAATGCATGAGTTGAATAAAAATTTTATAAATAAATATTTATGAAAAAATTAGTACAAATTAAACAAATATATTCTAAACCATTTAATTAATTAAAAAAGGGAAAATTGATAAAGGAATATATTTATCATAAAATTAAAATTCCTTGTAAACTATCGAATTGAAAT
The DNA here is from genome assembly GCA_023374025.1 of Heterodera schachtii. NCBI lineage: Eukaryota > Metazoa > Nematoda > Chromadorea > Rhabditida > Heteroderidae > Heterodera > Heterodera schachtii. Next base: position 238,268 of record SIJG01000111.1, read on the forward strand.
ATAAAATAAAAAAATTTTTACTTGTTTTTTGTAATTTTAGCACCGGAATCACACATTTCATCTCTAAGAAAATAAAACAAAAGAAATCTAACTAAAATCTATATTAAATTATGAAATAATCATATCTTCTTTTATATTAAAAGATGAATAAAATAATTATTAAAAAACATTAATATTTTCAAATCCATATAATAGTTTCTTAATGAATAAGCACAATTAAAAGATATTCTAATAAGTAATTAACATTAATTAGCTATCTCTTGTTATAATAAAAATAACTTAAATAAAAATATAAATCTGAACGCATTAAATAATTATTGCAAGCGATTTATTCCATGAAAATGCGTATGCGTTCGCTCAACAATTCGAAAAAATATGAAAAGAGTATAGTTGTTAAAAAAATTATTTTTACTGAATTAATCTAAGCATATCTTCCTTTCTAACTGTATAATAACATGTTAGATAATTTAAAAATAAAAATTCCAAAATTCCGATATAATCTTAATTTAATTTTATTATTTTTTGCAACCAACCATTTTGATGGGGTATTAATGCTGTATAAAAAAAATAATAAAACTATGAATATTTTTAAAAATTACAATCATAATTTTAATTAATTAATTAATTGCCAGCCAACCATTTTGATTGAGTATTGAAAAATTGCTATAAAAGGATAATAATATTAATAAAAAATATTTGTTGGATAAATGACTCAAATTGTACCAATAAAATAAAATAAAAATTTATTTTATACACAATTATAGAATAAAAAAAATACTCGGAAAATTAAATTTTATAAACTAGACAAAAAAAAGCAATTATGAAAATGAATAAAATAAATTAATTAAAATTACAAACCATCGCATTTTCCCATAGTTCGAAGAACGATAGAACTAAATACTAAATTTATCGATTAAAGAAGAAATTTGATAATAATATTAAATTAGAAACCATAACATTTATTAAAACTTATAATTAATAACAAATTAACTAAAGTAATCCAAAAGCTAGTACAAAAAATTATAATAATATTTAAATCTCAAGGATCTTTTATGAAATTAAAAAAATTAAAAAAGGAAAAATGTTGATAAATGAAAATAAACTGTTTTCAGAGAATATATTGTTGTCATTAGAAAATAATAAATGCTCGAAATAAAACAGATAAATAAGGAAAATAATAAATATAAAACCAAAAATTGAGTAAATTTTGAAAAATGAACGCAGACTAAAGCAGATTTTGAATAAATAAATTCATTAATTAAAAATTAAAAAATAATATTTTTGAAATCTAAAACTAATAAATTAAATTGAAATTATTTTAAAATATAAGAGAAGGACCAACGAGCAATATTATACATATTTTCACCAATAAATTGCTAATATTTAAAATAAATTTGACATAACAAATTAAATTTGCCACTGCGATCATTAGACAAATAAAAGATAATATTGCATTTTGCCAAGGCACTCTTTATTGAAATAAACCGAATAAAATTTAAGCAAATAAATTTTGGAATAAAAATATTTAAATAATAAAAACTAATGCGAAATGAAAATAAACATTGAATTTTTTTCTAATGTTACTCGTCATTATTTCTTCTACCGACTGAAATTTAAAAATTGTAAGAAAATATGTTCATTGAAATAAAAATATTAATGAAGGAAGATATTGCAACAGATAACAGATAAGACCAGAATGGTTAACGCGAAGTTTATTAAAAATAATGAACATAAAATGAATATTACAAAAAAAAAGAAGCATTTATTAATATAATAAATTTGCTTTTTATCAAATTATTATCCAAATAAGAAATAAGGAAACTATTACATTAAAGCAGTCTTCAAAAGCACTCGTTGATGAACAATTATACTTCGAATATAAATAAAATATGAGAAAATATTAATACAAAAACAATAAATTATATAAAAACTAGAAATGTTGTGCAAGGCGGCGGTCAAGTCGGCGCTGGACGATTTGCGCACTGAGTTTTGCTGCTTATGCAAAACAATTCAATGAATAAAATGATAACATATTAAATAATATAAAACGATTAAATAGCAAATAAGAACAAATAATTTTAAGTACATTAACTCTTGTTTTGTATTAATATAAATAAATAACTTGAATAGTTAATATGAAAACATTAAATAATAAGTGTTTAAATTGGAAAAAAATAATAAAACTACTATATTTTTTGGAAAAAAATCATAATTTTATTAATAAATTAATTCAACTAAACATTTAATGGAGTATTGTACAAAATAGTTGCGAATAAATTTACTTATTTTATACTCAATTATAGAAAAGAAATTAAAAAATTACATCAAAAAATTTTTAAACAATAAAACAAGTAATTATAAAAAAAATAATACAAATAAGGAAGACAAATACTGAGACTTAAATTGGCGCCCCGAGTAAAGGCGCCTTGACGTGGAAGTTTTTTAATAAGAGTTAAATTTTTAAATATTTTGAATTATAAAATAAAATTAAAATAATTATGCTAAAAATTTAAACAGTCTGAGGAGGAAAGAAAAATTGCAGAAATGGAAAAAATTACAGAAATCGAACTTGGCGCATGAGTCACATTAAAAATTATAAAAATGGTTTTTTAAAAATTAGTACTTAGGGTGCATCATAAGTTTCCGCACAACTTTTTTTTAAAGAAAATTTTTTTAATATAAATTCAACAAATCATAATCATTATCCGAAATCGCCGCCATTATTGTCAATAATATGTTGCCATTATTCTGGCAAGCGATCAATCCCAATGGAGAAGTATTTATGGAGTTAGAGTTATAAAGTAAAAATGGTCATTTTCGAGGTAGGTATATTTGGTGACTGATTTAAAAAGAAATAAAAGAGATACAGAGACAGAGAAATAGTGATTAGATAGAGAAAAGTTAGGACTATAAGAATACAAAAACATAAAGTTTTAATTCAATTACTCATTTGTTATTGTGAAAACTCATTTAAATTAATCTAATTTTTAATCATATAAAAAGATTTGTGTTTTTTGTAGTTTTATTTTCAAATATATTTATTCTTAATGAATATTTACGCTTTTAATTATTTTTAACAGCAAAATAATTCATTTTTTACAATTCTTAAGCATCTAATCTCTGTACTTTTTTTGTGGTTTAAACTTTTGACCAAAACCTAATGTCCTCTTCTTGATTTCTTACGTCAAATATTTTTTAGCTTCATATGCCTTGCCCAATGAATTCTTTATTATATTTTATGCTTTTCAAAAGTGATCACATTAAATAATTTACAATGTATAATAATACATTAAAGAAATATGTAAATATTAAATAAAAAAAGGATTTTTTAATATTTAATTATTATAATTTATTTAGAATTCACTCATCGAATTTTTTCTTAGAACTTTTTATTTATTATTTTAAATGTTTTTCACTATTTAATTAAAATATGTTTTTTCATATTTATTAACATGTTTTTAATCAGTCCACGTGTGTTGAGTAAAGTAATAATAGTCATTCGAAGGTCAATAGTTTCTTTTTCTCGTTGAGCATCGAGTCTACCTACGCAATATCATGAATGTTCGTGCTTGAGCTTTCTGTTTCATTTAATGTAATACTTCGAGTTAAATCAAAAACTAATAAATCTTATAAAAAATTGAAAAATATATATATTATTTTTAAATTTTTATTTCAATTTTTTTGCAATAAAATAACAAAATTTTTAATTATTTTCACCGAGTAAGGTTTTAAAATTAATATTTAAATGCATAATAAGTAACCTTCAGATTATTTCAATTTTACAGTTATCTATTTGCTCTTCAAGCTTTTTTTAATATGTCCCATTTTACTACTTTGATTTTTCTTTACAAAAAACATTGTTCTTAGAATAAAAAGAATATATTTTTTCATTTCCCAACGTTTTTTTAATAGATAATTTTTTTGATTAAACGGTTTCTACAAATCAAGTTTACCTTTGTAATATTTTAATTTTTGTTAAATTTTTATGCACTTTTAGCTGTGAGTTAATAAGCCTTTTTATTTGATTTTTAAAATATTTTAAAGTTATTTTAAAAAATATTTATTCTTTAAGTGTATAATTTTATAAATTATATAATTCTTATATTTTTATTAGATAATTTCTTTATGATTTTAATTAAATTACATTTTATGTAATCATTGAATCCATAATACAAAAACTTCAGAGCAATGAAGCTTTATTTATGCTCCTTTTTACACTAATCATTATTCACCGCTTTTTGAAATTTTCAGTTTTTGGATTTATTTCAGCATTTAGCACAATATAGGTACCTATTTATGGATTTTTAGCAATTAATAAGCGTAAAGCAAGGAGGAACAAACTGATGAACTATTACCGTTGTTTTAGTCACCGAATGGTAAAGGAAAATTAGGTGGACTGCTGGGTAATGGAGGGGAAAGACCAATTGGATATTGGAAGAAGTAATGTCAAATGGTGTGCTGAGAGCAATGCCAATGCTGTTGTGAGTCAGCGTCATTTTTTGTTGATTTTTTAAGAATGAAGCGAAAGAAAGAGAGAGAGAAGAGGAGTCAGAAAGTAAGAAAGAAATAAAGAAAAAAGAGGGGGGGGGGGGAGTCAGAGGAAGAGAGCGAGTTAAAAATCGCATTTAAAAAACCGCGAAATATATATAAAAAACGTACAAAATCCATAAATATATCAAAATATAATAATAAATTTATTATGATTTTTTAACTATTTTTTTTTGAAAAGGGAGAAATATTGCACAAAATGACATAAAAATAAATAATCAAGTTGAGAATAATGTTTTATGTATTATAAACTGATTTTGGGTATCCTTTTTTTTAAACAAATGAATTTTGGGGTGATCAAACGAGTTTTCTCTAAATTATACCGAAAATTTGCATTTGGGATTTTATTTATTAACAAGCTCTTTGTATTCATTTAAAATAAATGTTTAATATATTAATTTTTTATTTTCTCAAATATTATTTATTTAAATATTTTCATTTTATTATAAAAAACTTTTTTAAATAAATAAAAAATAAAACATTTTGTTTAATTTATATATATATATATATATATATATATATATATATATATATATTTATTTATTTATTTATATATTTAAGTTAGCTTAATTTAATATAAAATGTCATAAATTTTTTTCGTGTTACTATATTTTCAATTGACAAGCGAATTAAATACTTTAGTTTTGTATTGAATTTTTCTACACTACATTTTTAGCTTTTTTTTAAATTTTCTACTATTTAATTGATTTATTTGACCAATATTAGTTTTTTTCTATTAATTTTTATGTTAAAATAGTCAAGTTTTAAGACCAGCTGAAAAAATATTATACACAATAATATAAAATAAAATTTTATTTGTTAAAAGAATTTTACTTAAAATTGATATTCGTTTTCTTAACTTCTTTTTTTATAACAATTATTTATACATAAGCCCGCACGCATCCACCCTCTGATTATTGTGTGGTTGGTAGAAAACTTTAATGTTTAAATTTCATATTTCGTGTTTTTTATTTATTCCAATTTTTACATTTATTTATCAACTAAATGAAAACTCTTCTTTAGTGTTGTTGATTTTCAAAAATTACGCTTCTTTTTTTTATATTTATTGTTTCTGATTACATTCTTTGCTTTTTCGTAAATTTTCTTATTATAAATTCCCTGCCGAAAGTGGAATATATTTTTTAAACTAAAAAAATTAATTTAAAATACAAAATTTCATTTTGAGTTTTTGATTACATATATTTTAACATTAATGTTGGCCTTCATTACAAGATAATTTTATTTAAATAAATAATCGAAGTGAATGATCATTGGTCGATTCCAAGTGCTTCTGTTTATATTTTCATTTCTTTACAAAAAATTATTTGTTACTTTTTTCACTTTATTTTACTCCTATTTTTCGTAATTATCTTTTCAATTTATCAATAGTTAGCCAATTACTTGATTTGGTTAAATTTTTGTAAATATTTCTACATTTTTATGTTTCTTATCAACCTTTTTAGGTATTTACTGCCTTGTATCATAAATACTCGTGTTTTAGCTTTCTATTTTATTTGATGTGATACTTTAGTTAAATCAAATACTAATAAAGATTTTAAAAAATTGAGAAAAAATTATTTATATTATTTATTTTTAAATTAATTTTTTTGCAATAAAATAATAACATTTTTAATTTTTTTGACCTCTTCAGTTTTAAGATTAATATAAAACATGTATTTCTTTTTCAATCATTTTATTTTTTTCATATCTTTATTAATTACTTTATTTTTTAAAAATTAAATTTATAAATTAATAATTAATTAAACAATAATTATTATTATTTCATTTAAATCATCGTAACAAAAAATTGTGTTTTATTTATTCATGTGCTTAATACATTTTTATATATATTTGTTAATTCAAAATTTAATTGTATAAATCTTTTTTATAATGGTTTAGAAAAACGCATATAAATATTATTTATTTTTTCGTATTTTTGAATTTACTTTCTTATTTTTGTTTATTATCATTAGTTCTTCCACGTCTCGGCTCCTTCGTTTATGAGAAAAATATCGTTGTTTTCATTGTGGTTTGTTCGATAAATAAATAAATCGTCGTTTTTAGTGTTAAAATATAATGTTAAATTATTTTCAATATTTCTGTATCATTTTTCCTATATTTTAAATATTTAATTTTTCTAATTTTATTATTGTTTTAAAATCCATGAATTATCTTATATTTTCATTTACCCATTTTAATCCTTGTTTTTATTAGTATTTTTTAATCAGAGGGAGGCTTTTTTACCAATATTTTCAGGTGGAATTTAATTTTAGATTTTTTCTTTGATTATTTCTTTATTAGTTCCATAATGTTATCTTATAGAATTTTGTAAGTAATAATCCATTTTGTTAATTATTATATATCTTTCACAATTTTATAACACAGCGTTTTCTTTTTAAAAAAAGTTTTTGACTCATATTTTTATATTGTAATTTATTTATAAATATGCTATAATAACCGAATATTTCATTTTTGGGGATTTATTTGAGATTTTCGTTTTTAAATCGAGTAATAAAATGTTTCCATTTGCAAATATTTTCAAATATCCAATGTAAAATTTAATTTTACCTTATGACCAAATCAACTTTCTTTAAAATTTTTTTTTCTTTAATCATTACTTTATAATTAATTTTTTTAATGAATTTTTTGAAATTTCATAAGCATTTTCTAAGCATTTTCACATAAGGTATAAATATTATTTGTTCTTATATGTTTAATATTATGAAATTTACTAATTTTTTATTTTTTAGTCCATTTCAAGGGTCCTTTTCCCGCTCAAATAGTATTAGTTTCCATTTTTTTGAAGTTCACGTGTATTTTCAAATTTTGCACAGTTAGTCTTTATTTGTTTTAAACTAATATCTGAATTTATTGCAAAACATAAATTTTTTAATATATATATTTAATTAAATTAAAAAAAGGCAAAATAAATATAATTTTTAATAAACAAATAATTAAACAATTAAGGCAAAATAAATCTGTCTTTATGTTTTTTGTCTTGCTAAATATAATATTTTGAATTTTTATTTTAAATTCCTTCTTATTGATTGAGTAATCGTGGTTAATTATTTTAGTGATAAAAAAATAGTATTGATTCTATTATTATTATTTTGCAATTTTATTATTATAATTTCACTCTATTTAGCTGTTTTATGTTATTTCATTGAAAATAATATTTTTGACCACTTACAATTTAATTAATACACATAATTCATATACTTAAAATTAAGAATAGTTGTTATAAGCAAATTTCTTCTTGTGTATTTTAAAGTGATTCTGTGTATCGTTTTCGGGGGCGACGTTCATATAAATTTATAAATTTAAAATATTTTTATTAGGGCTAGCTCATTATCAATCCTTTTTTAGGGATTTTGCCTTCAAATAAAAATTTAATTATATTTGTTTATGTTTTTATTATAATTTACTATAGTTTACAATTTTATTGCTATTTATTTTTATTAATTTTACTAATGTTATTAACTTAATGAATCTCCTTCTTGATAAATTATTTTGGATTTTTTCAAACAATTAATAAACTTTTTTATAGAAATAAATTGTGATTTATAAGACTTTAATAATTTTTATTTTTAAAATCAGATAAATTTGCGTTATAGATCCTTTTTCTATAATACTTTTTTGAATACTTCAGTTGATAAGATGTAATTTTAATTTTATTTTTAATTTAATTCCTTTCTTATGCAATTATTAATTTTTTTTAATTTTGATTTCGGCTGTAATTTTTGTCATCTTCTTTGGTACAAGAAAATTATTGGTGTTTCAGTAAAAAAATTAAAATTATTATTTTCAATTGAATTAAATTTTTATACATTTAATTAAAATATGTTTATCTGCAGCTTGTCGTCTACATTCATTTTTTTGATCCACAGTTTATCGTTATTTTCTTTAATGAAATTTTAAATAAATGTGAAGGGAAATTCTTATGTTTTGTAAATAAAATTATTAATCGTAACCGAGCAAAAATTTATTTGCAATATGATTTATTACTTTAAACAATTATAAAAAATAATCATGCATAAAATTTATAAATTTGATGTTAATTATGATAAATTCTAAACCGCCAGTTGATAAAATTTAATTTTATTTTACAATAGAAAATTAATATGCACCCAAAGTATTTTTTATAATTTTAAAGCTAAAAAATATATTGTCTTTTCAACAACAAAAAAAATTATTTTCATTTTAAATATCGAATAGATTTACTCTAATGTTAGCCCTTTTTATTCATATTTCTTTCTTTCATTTTGTTAAAAAATTTATTCAAATTTTAAAAATTTCCATAAAAATATATATAGGTAGAGATAGATATTTATTATTAATATTGCATTTTAGATTTGTGATTTTTAAATTATTTGTATTCTTTTAATATTTCTTCAATTTTTTATTATTTCATTTGAAAAAATGGGTAAATATTGAGGATTTTTAAAACTATCAAATAAAGGATTTCTAAAATTTTAAAATATTTTTTTAATTATTAAATTTCTAATAATTTTTTATTATATCAATCTTTAACTGCATATCTTTGAACTATTCTTATAGATCGTCATAATGCAAAGAATAATTATTTAAAAATGGCTAAAAAAATACTTCCATTATTTATAATAATAATAGTAAGTTTGTAAATATACGATACAGATTTTATTTTTAAGAATAATTTTTGTTTATATGTATGTTAAATTTGATTTTTAATTTGGGCTATTTGATGCTTTTTTGTTTTTACTCATTTAATTCTCATTTTTAGAATATATTTTATTAATATAGAATAATGTAGCAAATGAATATTCAAATTTTTTTTAAAGTCTTTCAAGCCATGTAGAGCCGCCACATATTTTTTTCGTCATTTGTATGGCCATCCATTCGCTGTTATGGAGATCTTCTGCTTTGTCTATTGTTATTCAAAAACATTTGAATTTTTATATTCTTGTTTTAACATAAGAGTATTTTACAAATTTTTTCAAGCGTTACTTTTGGTATTTTATTATTTTCTTTAAAAACATTGAAGAATATATATATTATTTGTCCTTTTCCTTATTAGCAAAAAGTTTTGTTTTTTGTATTGTCAATGTCGACTTTTAATTTTAAATTAATGAACAATCTTTTAAAAAGCATCGAAGTAAATTTTAAATATAAATTCTTTTAAATTAATTATTTATTTTTAATTAACTACATCGAACGAATGTTATAAAAAATTGAAAAACCAAAATTATTACAATTTAATTGATATTTTGATTTATTTAGTGTGTTATAATGACATTACAATATTTTATTGTATGTTTTTACACATGGATATATCGTAAAAGTAGAGAAATAAATTGTAAAAAAAATATTTTTATAATTTATTTGTTATTGTCATATAATTAATATGTTTTGCACAGAACCGGTATCAAATACTTTGCAATTAAATTATTCTTTGAATTTTATTACATTCTTTAATTGGTTAAATTTATAAAGTTTTATTTATACCATTAGATTAATAGGTTTCATTTTCACTAGTAACTTGATGAGATTACACTTCATTTCCAGCGAGCTGTATTAATAATGTATATAAAATTATATTTATCTTTAAAAAAAGCACCTTTTTAATTTTAAAATGCAAATGGTAATTTGTTGAATTTACATAGATAATATTCAGAAGATAAACCTATAATTTTATACAATAAAGAATGCATTATATTATTTATTTCATAGTCTATTGTCGCAGTATTTCTCTAGTTTATTAATTTAAGCTAAAAATGATTTATAGCTAATTGGTATTTATGAAATTTCATATAGAAAAAAAAATTAATTTATCTTTTTAAAATTAATGTATTTGCTGCGAAGGATTTATTTTTAGATTTTTCTTCTTGGACACTTAAGATACATGCTAGCCCTGGCCTCTATAAGGGCTGGTATTATATAAAGCTATTTCATTTCCGGTCATTTGCTTTTAGTTTTTAATTTTTTATCTCTGTTTTATTTCTCCTTTTATTGTTAAATATTTTTTTATTTTTAATTATTATGGTTTTATCAATGTCTTGTTTTTCATTTCAATCGCGACAGACAAACAGATCATTCATATTTAAACCTGCGTATGAGAATGGAAATTGGAATGGGAACGGGAATGGGAATTTTTGAAATTTATTTCGTAATTAAATCACGCTGTATCCAAAAAATGGATTAATTTAATAGGTGTAAACATCAAAATTAGAGAATTTTGATTTAATTCTTATAAATAAAGCTGAGTTCCAAAAATTAAATAGAAAAAATCTTATTTTGTATATTAATTTAATTTTTAAAGTTAGGTTATAACTTTTTTGACCAATTATGTTTTAGCACATTTGAGTTTATATCATTGAAATTAACAAATTATTGGTATTAAAAAAAAAATTATAATAGAAATAGTTCGTTTATATTTTTATTATCAAATATTATCAATAATTAAGTTTTTATTCTCAATTATTTAGATTAATTATTATAAAAAAAATTTTAATATTCGAGACATAAATTTTATGTTCAATCTATTTTCCTTTTTAATATAGATAAATTTCTCAGCATGTTTAATGAAAATAAACTTTTTTCATTGGAAAGTTCATTGCAGCAAATGATAGTTAGCCCAAGAATGTTGCCGTTTGGATAACTGCCATTTTTTCTAAAGATTTAATTATATCGTTTTATAAATTTCATAGAATTTTTAAAATTATTTGTGTTTTTCCAATTATATGAATCTCTTCTTTAGTTTATTCATTTTTCAAAAAATATTGGGTTTTTTATATAATTATTATTTCATCATTTTTCCAATTAGAAATTTTCTGCCGAGATCTCTTATTTATTTTTATTGAGAATATTTTTTATTAATTTTTAATGACAATAATATATTTTTAGAAAATAAAAATTTTTATTAATTCTAATATTAATATTTTTTAATAAATACACATTGCATTTAATTTATCTTATCAATGCCTTTCATTTTGATATTTTTTATGAATTTAGAAATCGTATATTTTTTAAATTTGTTTGCAGAGGTAATCGAAATAAATATTTTTATTAACAAATCAAAAAACTTTCTCATATCTTTTGAATAGAAAATTTCAACTAAACAAATGTCTTCATTATTTTTATTTTAAATAGTAAATTTAAAACATTTTTTCATAAGGTTGGCTTAAATTTTTTGGAATATATATTAAAAATTTTCATATAATAAAGAAAACATGAAAAATTTCTTCTTGGATTATTACAAATAATTTGGTTTACTATAAGAGAAGCACAAAAATCACATTCCGAATATTTTCGATTTAGAGCCACTTTTTAGCAACTATTTTCAATAGGTGATTGATTTTAGGCTAGTTTTTAATGAAAAATTAGTAGTTTTTCAAAGTGATTTGCATGGCAGTATTTAAGTAAAATTTAAATATTTTGTTGAACTAATTTTTTTTTACAACCCTCCAATTCCCCGACTAATAAAAATAGGATTAATTTTGTGTGCAAAGTTATAAGCAAAATTTATTTCGAAGATTTATGTCCCAAAAATAAAATTTTCTATTTTTTACATAATTTTTAAAATTAATAAGTTTTAGCTTTATTTTGTATTTTTTTCTTCTAAAATGAGTTAACATACCAAACTCTCATTTTTTCATATTAAGAACGAAAAAAGAATAAATTTTTGCGAAATACAAAAAATTTAATGAATGAATGTGGTTATTTGGAGCAGAACAAATTTGAGCATTTTGTGGAGAATGACAAAGGGAACAACGACATCGCGTCCTCTTATATTGATTAATACCAGAGAGAAGAGATATAGGGGGGAATACAGAGTGAGAAGAGACACAAAAGAAATGAGAAAGAGATAGAAAAATAGAAGTGAGAAAGAGTGCGAGAGAGAGAGAGAGAGAGAGAGAGACTAAGAGAGTGACAGAAAAGAGAGAGAGGTGGGGCAAAGAACAGACAAGTAAAAATAAACGGAGGACAATTCCTACTTAGTTTTCCGATTAATGTAAAACAAAAGGATCCAAAATATTTAAAAAATCACTCAAACAGTTTTATTAGCATAAATTAGAAATAATTGGTGATTTGAAAACATTAAACAAGGACTAAAAACGAAAATAGTACAATAGCTGGTGAAGTTCCGTTTTGCATAGTAACGAATCGTGAAAATCAAAGTGAATCGGGAAACTTAATTTCATTTTGTTAATTGGTTTTATCCAAAAATAACCATGAATTCCAATTTTTGGATCAAATTTATATTATGTGGGATTTTGGCCTTTTTTAGGAACCGCTCTACTCTTGTTAAAATTTTAATTTTATTCAAATTGTAGAAAACTTTTTAAATTTATTCATCTGTTCGTGTTTTATTGTTACTCTTTAACTAAGAATTTTTTCTCTTTTAATTTGCATTTATTATTTAATTTAATTTAATAATAATTGCAAAAAATAAATTATTCTTTGTGTATTTTCTATACTAAAATCATACTTCTTCCCGTGCTGGGACGAAGTCCGAATAGGGCGTGATTTAATTTGATTAAAAAATAATAAAATTATATTTTAATGTATAATCATTGTCATATGTTTACGACATACACATTTTATTACGTAACTCTGTCAAACAAGGTCAATCTTAATGATCTTTGTATCAAAAAATACCTTAATCAAAATCTAAGTTGACTTATATCCGCATTTTTGGAAGAATTCAAATAAACCGGGTTTTAAACCGGTTTACAAACTATGCCATTTTGCTGACCGAAGAAAAATTTTTTGTGAATAATATACATATATAAATAATATATTGTTTCTATGCTTATACATTAATTCATACAAAAGGAACCGAGTTATAATAGAGAGATAGGAACTTTAGGCATAAAAATCCGCAAAATAGCATTTGATAGGCAAATAATTTTTTTTATTAATGCCTTTTGGGTAATGGGTAATAAAACACATAAAAACTTATTTAATTTTCTTTATTTTATTTCATTATTAAATGAAATTATGAAAAGTTTATAGTTTTTTTTAATAAAGACAATTTTTAAACCAAAATTTTTATCAGTAAAAAATATTAGGAATCATTTTCTTTAACTACCATCCCTATGATTAATTAAAACATTATTTATCATTTAAATTCTTTTTTTAATTAATTTAAATTACTTGCCCTATTCGGACTTCGCCAAAATAATTCTTTCCCTTTTCTTCCATTTTTCTTTGAGTTTTCAAAATCAACCAAATTTGCATCTTTAGTTTTGTCTATTCAATTATGAAAAAGGATTTAAAATAATTAATTTTTGATAATATATATTACTTTTTCATTGGTGAGTTGCCAATTTTCTTCTTGTTTCAGATTTATAAAAAAAATTGAAGTGCAAATTTTTATATTAAATTTAATTTATTTTAATAGCTTGATGTCCATGAACTTTTCCCTTTGCTAATGGAGTTCGGTTCCTTACTAAATCATTTTTTAAAGTTTAATTGCTAATATTTATTTTTTTAATAAATCTATTTCGATATTAGCTAATTATAAAATATTATTGATATTCTAGCTTAATTTATTTTAATTAAAATATTTCAAAACTATCTATTTAAATAGAGCTCTCCTGTCTTTTTGCCAATTCCTTGATAATCCATTTTATTCTCCGCATCACATTCATCATTAAATTCTGTATCTTTCTATGTTATCGTTGATTATTAGATTTTTTCATTGTGTTTAATTGTTTATTTGATAGTGTCGTTGAATAAATAGTCCTAATTTTCCTATTATTCTTCGTTTTTGTTTGCAAGTTAATTCTATTTTGCAACATTTATTATAAATTTTTATTTGTCAAAAATTTCTTATTTGGATTATAGAATTTCAGTACTTATAATAAAAATTTGGTGCATATCGAAATATTTTTTGATCGATTTTTGGTTTAATTTGTATTATTTTCGCCGACTACGAAATTAAGACGATTATATTTGTACTTTAATAAATTTGATAAAAAAGTCCAATTAATTTATACTATTACAATTTAGTCAGTCCTTAGTTATACGATTTAAATGATATTTTTCAATAAATAATATTTTTATGCAAAATTAATTTTTTTATCTACAAATTTAGAACAACTTACATAGAAAAATATTTTTTCGGTTAATTATTCTGATTGATTCTAATTAATATTTCGGAAGTCGGAAATGAGAACTCCGTGCCATATCTGGTATGGTTGTAAGTAATTTAATTGAATAAATTAAATAATCTATCCAATAAATCAGTCGTTTTATATAACTTTTTTTCAATTATTCGGCATTATTTAATAGGTTTTCAGTGTTTTAATATATATTACAATTCAAATTCCTTTATTTGTTTATAATTTTTGCTTATACTTAATTATAATAATATTTTTATTGTTGTTGATTGTTCTAATTGAACTTTTAAAATTTTATTTTTCAATTTAATGATCTTTTGCTTTTCATTCCATAAGTTTTTATTATTTTCTTTGTAACATTCACGTGAATCGTCTGTGGCAAATATTGCAGGCATTGGGTGTCGGTTCGTTCCTTAAGCAAAGCTCTTTTTAATATTTCGCTTGAATTGTATTTTTGAACATGATTAACGTTAACCGAAATTTATCTAATTTATATTAATGTATTTTATAAAGTTTTATTATATAAAGGGAAAATATGTTTAATTCTCTATACAGAACAAGAATTGAATTAATAATGCCCTAATTTGGTAATGTATGCCTAAAAAGCAAGAACAGAATTTTGAAGTTTTAAGGATTTGGAAATTTATTATTATTTTAATTTACTTTGTTGTAATATTTTTATTTTGTCTAAGTTTATCTTAATAATTTATTTACAAAATTTGAGCTTTTTATATTTCTATGAATGATTGATACTTTGATAGTTTTCTCGGGTTAAATGCATCATGTTTCTTACTTTATTTCAAGTTTATACAAATAATGTTTTTGTTTTGTGAAACAAAATTACCAATTAGTAATTGTGTAGATTTAATTGACAGAAAGGAAAATATGACATATTACTATATTTATAAAATCGTGTATTAAAAGCGACTTGAGTCGTTAAACTTATTCCGTCCTTTATTAATTATTGTTTAAAATTATTATAAACTATTTATGTATTTAACGCTTTGGAAGTTTTTTTATTAAAAAAAATTAAGAATGTTATTTCATAGGTTTTCATAAAAAATTGCAATTTGTAGGTCAAAATCGGTTGCGTTTGAATGCTATTATACATTTAAGTTTTAAATGTCTATATAAATGATGTTTTTCAAACAAGAAAATCATGATAAAAAAAATTTTTTAAACACGTAAAACACTTTTTTTTCTTGCTGAACTGATCGAGCTTTTTTAATGTTCCAAGTCAATTATTTTATGAACTTTTGGTTAATATTTATAATATTTATTTTAATTTCTTTTACTTATCTGTATATTTGAAATTTTGTTTGTTTTAATACATTTTTTAAATTTGTCAAAATTTAAACCCAATTTAAATTAAATAACAGATTAATGATAGTTTTTTTAGTTTTTTTAATCTTGTGTATTCCGACATCACACAGTCTCAGTTTCGGTAAATCTGGTTGCTATTTTATTTTTATGCATTTATTCAATTATGGAAAGAGATTATCAAATAATTTTACAAGGAACTTGCTTTATATTTGCGACGTAATTTTAACGGAATTATTATAATTTGCTAGTGATAATTTATTTATTATTCGTAATTTAATGTAAAAGTTGAATAAATATTGTAATAATTGCAGTCATAGAACGTAAATATAATTTTTTTGTTAGTCAAAATTATATTAGTTTTTCTTTTCTTTATATCCGAAATAACTTAAATGTTCTATTTAATTGTTTTTTGTTAATTCATATTAATATTCAAACGTTCAAGCTGCCAAAGATTTAAATTCAATTTTTATATTTCTTGCGTTAAAGGTCATTGTCACCGACTATTTTTATGGTCGTATTATTTATATTTAGTTTATCGTGTTATGTATTTGATTTGAGTAAGGATGGCAATATTCAAAAAATACAAATAATAAATTTATATTTTTTAAATTTATTTAACTCTTTTATTGTGTTTTTAAATCGACCAATTTTTTTAATGCCTGGGATTTCCTTATACATAGATATACTCTGCTCAATTTTCATTATTACTTTTTTTTAAATAGTCGACCAATTTCAATACCTAATCAAATTTAAATATTAAGATTTGACTATTTTTAATTTTTTCGTACTAGCTAAATAATGTGAGATTTATTCTCAGTTGCAATTAATTTTTAAACTTTTCCTTTCTAATGTTTTTCATAATTTATATGCAGAAAATGTATTGGTTATTAATTTACTTGATTAAATTATCTTTTTTGGCAGTTAATTTTTAATTTTATTGTATTTTGTCTCTTCTTAGATTTATGATTATAACACCGCCGGAGCTCACAAAATTCCCTTTTTTGTCACAAAAACCACCAAGGTACTTAAAATTAAAACTAATTTTTTCGAATTAAAAAAATCGCTCATTCATAAACGGCACTGCCGGCGTAATATGGTAAGGAGAAATCAATTTAAAAACTAATAATTTTTTTCATAGGAAAATTTTGAAATAAATTTTTTAAAATTATCTAAAGCAATCAAAATTCAATACTGCAGCGGCCAGATGTGCTAATTTGTCATAATTTTGATGAGTTCAAAGGGTCAATTATGTGATGATTTGGTGATTCCTTGAGAAATTTGCTAACTAATACTTATTTTTTTCAAAAATTCCTCAAAAATGACCAATTTTCACAGTCAAAATGTCTTAAAATGAACAATTTCCCACCAGCGGTGCTTATCAGCACCGCCGGGCCATCATTCTTTTTTCATAAAAACAGGCTCAAATCGCAAAAATTGAGTTTTTTGGGTGAAATGTTAACAAATTACTCAAATTTTCAAAATTTTCACGGCGGTGCCTACCAGCGCCGCCGGCCCCAAACCGTTAATAACTTTTTAATTTGGTATTAAATTTTTCAAAATGTTGATTTTACATTAATATTCATTTTTTAATTTATGAACGGAAAATGGAAATGCACTTTTGCTCTATGCAAAACAAAACGAATGAATTAATGTGGTCATTGGGAGAAGAACCAATTTATGCAATTGGAGGATAATGGCAATGGAACGCTGGCACCGCGTCCTTTTATATTGATTAAAAGAAGGCTGTAGAGAAAGAGAAGGGGGGCAATCGAGAGAGTGTGTTAAACGAGAGAGGACGAGGGGGAGAGAAAGAGGTTTCTTAGGGGTGTATTTTCCGTTTTTATTGCATTTTTGCTAACAAATTTTGCAAAAAATGTCGAAATAGTGAAAAAATAGTGATAAAACGCCAAAATAGTGATTTTTAACTATTTTAGTTACAAAGTCGCCAAAATAGTGATTTTCTAGTAACGAAAAATGACGCCCAAATCAAAAAATTTAAACGCAGAAATGTTTTTGTGAGCTCATTTCTTCAAAACAATTGAAAAAAAAAGGTTTTTTTTACTAAAAGTTGCTTCCCTCCCTATTGATCAGTAGGGCTGGGATTTTTAAATTTTTATGCGGGTTTAATTCAATAAGAAAATGCAAAAAAAAAAACCGCTTTTTATAGCGAAATAAAAAGCATTGACCACTTGGAAATTTTCTAAAGGTTGGAAAAAATAACAACTTTTCAAGCTTTTCTGTACAAAAAACATAAATTTATTTTCATTCAAAAGGTTTTGTTAATTTTTGCCCATATTTTACCAATTTCTCCACTATTTAGCAATTTTTAGCACGTATTCAGGTACCTATTTTTAGTTTTTGTATTAAAAATCACGTCACCGATCAGATGCTAAAACGTTTATTAAAAACTAGAAAAAATTATATGCTGAACTTTTTAAAAGCTAACCTTTAAAAAAATGTATTCAATCCTTTTCTTGAATAATAAATTAAATGCTACAATTAAATTTATTTTAAACTTTTTTGATAAGAACAATAAACACAAAATTTACAAAAAGTAAAAATAACATTATAGAGAATCAATTTTTGGGAAAAATTCCTTTAGTCAAGGTTCGTAGATGAAAATTTTCAAATACCTCATTTGGCATGCAAAAAAACCTCATTTTGGGTCATCTCATTTTTACAAAATTTATTATAATAACTTCAAATATTTTGAGCAAATTTTTAAGAAAAAAAAAAAGGATTTTTAGGGTCCGGCGCTGCCGATAGCGCCGTCGGGCAAAAAATTTCCTCAAATAGGCAAAAAAATTTCAAGTCATGTAAAAAATTTTTAAACCAAAATTGTTATCAAGAAAAAAAATATTCTTAGCAGTGTATTTTTACATTTTTATTGCATTTTGTTAAGGATTTTCCCGAAAATCCTGAAAAAGGCGACAAAAATGCGAAATAGCACAAAAATAGGCATTAAGCACAAAAACCCTGAAATAGGCAAAAATTGGCATTATAAAGCCATCGTAGTTACCCCAAACCAAGCGAAACGCGTTTGAATGCACTTTGGTGAAGGCACTTTTTTAGCCTTTAATAATAACAGTAAATAATTCAGAAGGTACCCGAAGAATTTTTTTTTGCGCTTCTTGCCAAAAAAATTTTTTTTCTAGTTTTATTTTTCAAAATTTTCAACGCTGGCGCGAAAAAGTGACACATTGGTGGGGACGATTCGAAAAAATAAACTTAGCGAAAAGGTAAAAAAATGAGTCGGCGGTTTATGAATTTCAACAAAATTAGATGGACTTTTAAGGTTCCAAGTGGAAATTTCGCTTCTCATTGCCAATTTGAATGCCAAAAAAATCACCAATTTTTTCTTGATGTATTTGCGAAACTATGAAGTGCGACCTTATTGACCTTATTTTGTTTTGAAAATTTATATTTTTCTTTGTTAATTTTATAAATTTGGTATAAAAATTTATTTATTAATGCACTTCATATTTGGACATACTCAGTTTTAATGTCGGGCTTTAACATTTAACTATCGGCTATCATCGGAACGGATAATTAATATAAAGATTAAATGAAAGTGGTTCTATTGAATTTTATGAGTCCAATAAATTCAAAATTGATTAAGTCATATTTTTTATGATGGCCTAAACGCTTATTGTTAGCTTTTGTATATGATAGCTTCTTTAGAATTGGTTTTTCAAGTGATACTAAAAAGTACTGTTTTAGTTGGAATATGAAAAAAGTTGGGATCCTAGAAACTCAAGATTGATAGATAGATGGATGATTGAGATCTAAAATTTTGATTGGCCTTATAAAATTTTGATTGGGCTTATAAAACTCGGTGTGTGCCTAATCAATCAATAGTCAATGACGTCATCAAACGCTTCTTGTAGCTTTTCGCGCAAATCCTTGTGATCGCTGATCGGGTTGTTGAACGTGAATGGCACTTCGATCATCCAAAGTGCCGGGTAACCAATGGAGGCAAAGCGGTGACGAACCCGCTCAGGCAGCCTCCGTTCGGCGTGAATTTGGATAGGCGCCCGCAACAGATTTTGGCATAAGTTTGAATCAGGCCGACCAGGGAGTAGAAGAGGGACAACATAAGGCCGGCCGCGCCTCCAGTAAGCAATGCTTAAATGGTCAAAAATTAATTACCGTATTCCTTAAAATACGATCACCCCAATTCCCCCCCCCCGTCCACTAAGTTACTGTAACCCAAAGTTTAAAAAAAATTTGTTTTTGGAGATTTTAAAAATTCGTTTGTTAAAAAAATTTGAACCCCAAAGCTGCGAACTAAAATTGAAAATTGAATTTACAAAAATTTACATTTAGGCACTATAAAATGCCAATTTTTGTATTTTTAAGCTTGAAATTTTCTAGCTATTTACTAATTTTTTTTAGACCTCCGGTTATGTGAAATAGGTTTTTTACTTCAAAATCCATCAAATATATTTGATTATAATTTGCATAAAAGCAACCAAATTTTTAATTTTGGTAATTTATTCGGTAGCCTTTTATTTTTCTTTGGTCTATTGGGGTTCAAAATCCGACATTCGGTTATGATGCTATAAATGTAATTTCACCCGTTGTGTCACTTCAGTGCGATCATTCTGATCAATTTTGGTCCACTTCAAAGCCACGAGGGGCGCTTCTTACAATGCCTTTGTCCGCCAGCAAATTTGTCGACACTTCCATCGCTTCCGACTCATTTTTGTATGCTTTTGTCACATTTTTGCCAAAAGGTGCACTTTTTCTGCCGGCACATCAAAAGACGTTCGAAAAAATAATTAAAATTTTCTATTAATTTTTATTAAAAATATTCGAATTTCACAATTTTTGTTTTATCACAATTATTTCGCATTTTGTCAGGTATTTTTTGACGTTCTTTAAATCAATTCCTTTTTTTTCTATTCATAATTATTTTCTACACGCAATTGGCTCTGCAATTTTCTGACAAATTCCGGCATATTTTTTTTTTCAACGGAACCTCGAGAATTGTTAGTCAAAATGTGGGTATGAATTTGGTATCATTTGATAGATCAGGATCTACTTCTATTGTAAAATTTTTAATATTAGCTGTGTGTGACGAAAATAAAAAAGTTATGGGGCCTCAAAAATCGAAATTTAGGCCTAAGGGCCCATTTCAAGCTTTGTTCACAATCTATTATTTGTCAACTTTTACATTTATTATTTATTTTTATTTTTTTGATTATTTTCACTAAAGAAAAACTCATACATTTTTTAGTCTAAAAATCATTTTTAAAATTTAATTATATTATACATTAATTAAAATTTATTTACAATGATACCAAATTCATAAACACTTTTTGACTGACAGTTCGCGAGGTGCACTTATAATAAAAAATTATGCCAGAATTTGTCAGAAAATTGAAGAGTCATTTTGGTTTAGAAAACAATTATGAATAGAAAAAAAATGGAATTCATATAAAATAACGTCCAAAAAATCTGACAAAATGCGAAATAATAGGGAAGAAACAAAAAACATTGTGGCATTTTTTATGTTCAGATCATATTTTAGCGAACTATTTTTTTTGTTTTTATTAATTTAAAAAATTGGATTTATAATATTAGCACAAATTTAGAGCATTGTTAAAACAATTTTCTAATTCGAAAACAAGACTTATTTATATCGAAAATTAAAAAAATTATATTTTTTTTGTTGCAAAATTCGGTATGGTATTTATTTTTTGCTGAGTCTTAATTCCAGCAATGCCCATCGTCAGAAAATCCTTCTCCTTTTTAAGCACTTAAGAATTATGCCAGGAAAGCGTGCTTTTTGGCAAAAAATGTTTTAAAAGCATAATTTTAATTAAAAAAAATTAATTATTAAGTATCTTACAAAAACATTGGAATAAACTTAATTAAATAAACAAAAATGAAATTGTCAAAATAAGTTAATTTAAAAAAAAAAATAAAAACATGCTTTTTGGCGTCACAAAAGTAGCAAATAAATAAATAGTGTCAAATTTTTATGAAACTGGCAAAAAAAAAGTATGCGAAGACGGAAAAAAATTGGTTAACATGATAATTAATAGAGACCGAGCCGGACCGGGCCCGGTACCGGTTTTTACCGGGCCCGGAAACCGGTCCGGCGATTTTAGGGAAAATTCCGGCTTGACCGGTTTTCCGGTTTGACCGGTTTTTCAGAGGCCGGGCCCGGAAACCGGTCATTTTGAAAATGCCAAACCGGTCCGGAAACCGGCATTTTGGACCGGTTTTTACCGGTTTATGATAAAGCCAAAAATTCTTCATTTTTGTTCATTTTTCTTTGAAAAAATCCCTCTGGCATAATGTTATCAATTTTTTTTTTTTGAATTTTTCGGTTGAATTTTTTATCAACCATAAAATTTTTTGAAATAACTTTTTCTTGAGGCATCCAAATTAAACTCCCGGTGTTGCTATCTGATAGGCACCACTTCATTTATCTCCTCTGTCATTTCCCTCGAAATTTTTTTTAAAATTTCAACCAGAAATTTAAAAAAAATCATAAAAAAATTTCAAAGATATAAGAAAATTTTTTAATGATTTTTCAATTTATGATGAATTATCGCAAAAAAATTTTCAAAAAATTTAATTCTTTAAAAAAATTCAAATTTTTTTTTAAAATTTTTAAAATTTATAATTGAAGAGGTCATTTTGACGCCTGAAGTTAAATAGAGTCGAAATTAACACTTGGCACGATTTTTGTTGATTTTGGGGTTGAAATACATGTGAGAATTTAAATTTTTACCAAACTGGAAACCGGTTCCGGGCCCGGCAATTTGAAAATCCGGTTTCACCGGTTTTCCGGTTTTTGAGAGGCCGGGCCCGGAAACCGGTTGCTTCTGAAAATATCAGACCGGTCCGGTCCGGCACTTTTGGAAATCTCGGTCTCTAATAATTAATTTGGATTGGCAAGGTCGAATGTGCACTTTTTTTGAGCAGCCGCAATAAGAAAGGACCAAAGAAAGACCGGGGATACAAAGCCAAATTATGCAAAATTATAAGGCATAATCTAAGAACGATATTGTCCAAATAAAAATTGAACTTTTGTCACACGAAATTGGCAAAAATGCCAAAGACCTACGGCGTGCCATTTTTTTTTGTCGCAAAGTTTTTGCTGGCATTTTTTGATGGTCTGCGAAGAGTTTGCCAAATGAAAACTTCGATGTTTGGAGGCGAACAGCAAGCACATAAATGGTCCTATAACGAGAAATAACCGAATTAAATGTGTAATATTTTTAAATTTTACTAAATTCTTAACGCATTTGGCCCATAATTAATAAAACCGCACGACAATATCTAAATTTTCTTATATTTTTGCAAAATTCGGTCATAAAATGGCAAAAATGGCTAAAAAAAACTTTTTTTGATTATATTTCAATTGTAAATTAAATTGCTAAATATTGTAAAGTTTTTTTTCGAAAAAGAGGGACAATTTTAAAAATAAATTATTTTTTAATATATATTTAAAGAATCAATTTTGAAAAATTTTTCCATTTCTTAGGGGTTTATTTTTTGTTTTTATTGCATTTTTATTAAATTATTTTCCCAAAAATTCTGAAATAAGCACTAAAAATGGCGAAATAAGCACAAAAATAGGCATTATAAGCCCCCCTAGACAACCCAAACCAAGCTAAAAACGTGCTTTTGTGCTTAACTGTGCGTATTAAATTTTGGCATTTGTATAAAAATGAAGCTCTACAATAATTGGCCAGAAATGAAATAACTGGCCAAAATTGAGTCTTCTTTTTACCTTTTTTGAATTAGAGCGGAGAGCTCTTTGATCAGTGATCATCCAACGGATGTGAATGGCTGGACATTCATGGCCAATTAGGTAAGTCATTTTTGGCGGCACTTATGCCAGGTTGAGAGATGAGCACAATGAAGCAATTGGTCTAAGAATAAGCCATGGAATTCAGGCTGAAATTAACAAATATTAATTATTGTGTCAGGTTAATTCCCAAAAATCACTAAAATTTCAATTACTTCAAAGCCTAAAAAGGTGCCCTTTTCCTTTTGAACTCCCAGTTCAAATAATTTTTTTTCAAAATCAGAACGCCAACATTTAATTTCTCTCTTTCTCCTTTCTTTGTCTCTCTCCTTCATTCTCTCTCATCTTTTTCTCTTTGCTCTCTGACTCTCTATCCCCCACTCTCTCGCTGCATTCATCGAAAAACAACACAAAACGACGCTGACTCGTTGGCACCGTTGGAATTATCTCAGCACATCATTTGGTCAGGCCCGTAACCAGGAAAAAATTTCGGGACGGGCAACCGAAGAGCTTTTTTTTTTTTTTTTTGCTCTTCAGGCCAGAAATTTTTCAAAAAATAAGGTAAAATAGCGGTCCGCCGGCGGTGCCGATAGGCGCCGCCGGGAAAATTTTTTTTGTTTTAATGCATATGCATTATTTTTTTGTAAATTTTTTTATTAACTATTTAACATATTTAGGCATTTTAGAAGGCAATTTAATTTAAAAAAGATATAAATAAATTATTTTTAATTTAATTACTTATTTTAAAATTAGAAAATAACTTAAATTCTAAGAATTTTGGGTAAATTTGTTTTTTTAACTTTTAAAAATATTTAGCATAAACATTAATTGAAAATCTTTATAAATATCGATAGCGGAGACTTTTCTCTATTTTATAAATCTTATTTGATATTTCTATCATGCTTCACTGATTTTTGGCAGATTTTTAAAAGTTGGTGGTTAGGTCTGCAACCATGGGTAGGGGCAGGGTTGCAATTTAACCATGGTAACATGGTTAAGTAACCATTAACCATGTTCTTTTGCTGCGCGTTTGCAAACCACCAACCATCATGGTCAAATGACCATGTTAAATGACCATGAACTCGTGGTTGCACATTTGCTACGGGTTTACCATCATGGTTATGGTCATTTAACCATTACCACCTTCTTTCGCTACGGCCCCCGGCGGTGCCGATAGGCGCCGCCGGGAAAATTTTTTTGTTTTAATGCATTTTGTTAAGAAATTTGGTTAAAAAATTAAAAAAATAGCCCATTTTTACTGGAAAATTTTTTCATTTTTCATTTCGGGGGGGGGGGGGGCAACTGGCCCCCCTTGCCCCCCCCTGGTTACGGGCCTGCATTTGGTGCACCATCCGATGTGCCCTTTCCCCTTCTGCCCCTCCCACATTTTCATCTTCATATTTTGCTCTCCGTATCAATTTTTTTCCAATTTTTATTACACTTTACACCAGCAGAGGTCTGGCCCAAATTTTTATAAATAAAATATCAAGTACAAAAAATCTGATTTCGGAGTCAAAAAAAGAACCTTTTTCAAAAAATTTCAATCGGTTATTTTAACAATTTATTTGGCCAAAATGTTTCAAATATGTTAGGTTTTTAGCCTTGACATTATGCCATAAAATTTTAAAATTTAAACTAATTTTAACAATTTAGTCACTACTCAAAAATCAAAACTTTTCTGGATAATAGGGCCGATCCTCCTCCCATTTTTTTGAAATAATTTTAAATGTGCCCTTTCCCCTTCTGCCCCTCCCACATTTTCATCTTCATATTTTGCTCTCCGTATCAATTTTTTTCCAATTTTTATTACACTTTACACCAGCAGAGGTCTGGCCCAAATTTTTATAAATAAAATATCAAGTACAAAAAATCTGATTTCGGAGTCAAAAAAAGAACCTTTTTCAAAAAATTTCAATCGGTTATTTTAACAATTTATTTGGCCAAAATGTTTCAAATATGTTAGGTTTTTAGCCTTGACATTATGCCATAAAATTTTAAAATTTAAACTAATTTTAACAATTTAGTCACTACTCAAAAATCAAAACTTTTCTGGATAATAGGGCCGATCCTCCTCCCATTTTTTTGAAATAATTTTAATTTTAATAAGTCCCAAAAACCTTTTAAGGTTTTCGAGATCGTCTATCACGAATATGACATCAATACATCCATTTCGCTTAATTCGAACCCTGGACCCGAATTCGAACAAAATGTCGAAATTTAAATTTATTCAAAATAAAATTTCTGCAATAAAATTTTTAAAATGCATAAAAAGGGTATTGTGACCTTATAATTGTTGGTGCATGTCTTAAAATTTGCTTTTTGGCTTTTTATTTGGCCATAATTTTTTTTAATTTTGGTTTTTTTTTATTTCAAAAGCCTTTTTTATTATATAATTGAATTCATTCCCATAAAATTTAAAGAAAGAATATAAGAAATGAAAGCTCAAAAAAATTTTTTTTAATATGAAAAATATTAACTATAAAATTTTTATGAAAATGCTCATCAATATCATAAACGTTCCGTAAACAAATTTAAAAGAGAAAAACTATGGTAAAAATAAGAATAATAAATTTAAGATAAAAAATATTTTAGATTTTATAATCCTCAAACAAAATATAATAATAGAAAAGAAGCAGTTATAATAAAAAAATCTAAAATTTTTAAACAAATATATTAAAACTAATGTATTAAGTCTCAAATAATCAGTGAACGGCGTTTTATGTTTGAACATATTTTAGCTAATATTCTATCGATGAAAATATCAAAAATAGCATTTTTGGCACCTATTTTTGCGATTAAAAAAAAGGTTTTCTAGCTTTTTGGCATAAGATTATGTGAAAAATAACATCAAATTCTGCTTTAATTCAAATTGAATCTCAAAATTTCCTGAACTTCAACGCCTAATTGCATTGAAATGATTTTGAGTTGTAATTATGTTCGCGAAATGAAAGAATGAGAATTTATGAAAAATTAATCGGTTTTTTCACCGTTCGGGAAATATTTTTGGTTTTTTTTTTGGTTTTTATGACATATTTTGGTTTTTTTTTTTGCAAATATACTTAATTATTTGGAGTTTTTAGGCATTATATTTCTTTCTCAGATTATAATAAGCTATTATGAACAAATGCATTTAAATAAGTGATGGAATATTATCAATAAACAAATTAATCAAAATTCGTGTTAGCGGAATAATGAATGGTTTATTCGTCAACTAGGGTTCAACCAAAAACTTTGATTTGTCTAATTAATCACATACGAAGGCTGTTCTATTTAATAATTGAGTTTAAATTAAAAACAAACAGATAAAAATAAAAAATTATATAAAATAAATAATTATAAAGTGAGTAAGAAAATAAAATTATAAATTTATTATTTTTTTAAATACTGAAAAAGGCCTAGTGCTAGGTAAATTACTTAAATTATTATAATACATCCATATTAAAAATTACATATGATAAATTAATAAAGTTTTTTGGCATTTTACCCTGAGATAATTTGTTGTTTAGTGATTTAGCAACAATCAAGATATTCAATTGGAAAACAAAAACTGGTTTGGTCAAATGCAAAATATATTTATTTTAAACATTAATTTCAATTTCGCAGTTCTTTGACAATATCGATAAAAGAGTTATTGATTTTGCAATTAGAAAAAATAAATATTGATCTTTAATCTTATGTTAAAGATTTATATGTTAAAATTCAAAATAAAGATTGCACTTGATGAGTCAAATAAAACCGACGAGAGTTCATGAGAAAAATAATATAAATAGATCTAAAAATATGAAACTTTTAAAAATTTGTGAAATATATGTTATTATGAAATTTCCCATTATTATCGAATTGTTATACAAAATAAAAACCTTATTATCATAGCAGTTCGGGTCGCTCCAACGAACCTCTCAGAAATTAATTTTAAGAAAATTGATAATTTAAATAATAGAAATTAATTTTTTCTTCGAATTACATGTAATTCTTTAAATATAGAAGAATATAAATATATGTGCGTAAATACTTTAGAAAAACATGTAAATTTTGGTAGATAACTTGCATAGTTTAGCATGGTATAATTAATATATATATATATCGAATATAAATTAATTCAATCGGCATAAATAAATCAATTTAAAAGTAAAATTAAAAAATAAACAAGATAAATTGAAAATTTATGTTAATCCAAGATAAATGAAAAACTGATTGGAAAATAATTGTAATGAATCTAATTTAAATTCACTACAAATATAAGATTATTTTTTATTTAAACGAAAAAATTAATGAACACCCGGAAAAGCATAATGAAAATAAAATTCATTGGAACACCAAATTACATAACCAAATAGAAAAGAAAATTTGTTCTTAACACAACAATGGGGATAAACACATACCTTTTAGACGAAGACTGCTCGAAGCTTAGCGAAAAATAAATTAAAAATAAATCAAAGCGAATCAGCTCAATTGGATCAAAAGTTCTCTGCAATTAATTAGTATGGAACACATTATAAAAATATTATAATGATATAAAAATTTTATTCATAAAAAATATATTTATCTAAAGGAGACCAAGAATCCGCCTTTAAACTAATTACTAGAAACAAGAACATATAATGATAACCAAAAGAAATAATTATAAAAAATGGATTAAACATGAGTCATGACATATTAAAGACAAACTCAGAAAGATACTATTCATGGAATATTCTAATATATAAACACTTAAATATTCATAATTAAAAATACAAGCATACATAATTTAAGAAAAAAAATTCAAGATCACCTGATCAAAACCGACATTATAAAATATGCTCACTATGAGCTTTAAAATCTCAAACAAATATTTTGAAATTAAATTAAAAAACTTAAACCGAATATTAAATTTTAAAATAATAAATCACTTCACGCCAAATTTTATATTTACAAAATGCAATAGGTGAAAATGCAGATCGAGTAGCATTCGAGGAGTTATACTGCTTGATAAAGGTTGAGCCGATGAAAACTGGACGAGCTCGGGTAACGGCCGAATTGAATATAGTGAAATCAGAAATAAAACTTAATTTATGTACAAATCTAAAATATGTATTAACTTACAATTCATCATTAGAGTTCATTCATCATATTTCTTAATATAATAATAGATATAAAAATGTTTTCCCAAATGAATATGCATTATAAAGAAAATAAAAAATCATCAAAATATATTATTTTATTAAAAATCCACAATCTTCCTTACGACAAAAATTTAAAACAATATTTAATATTGATGAATTGCTCTATTGCTATGATAACCGTTTGAATAAAGACCATGGTTCATTTTCTCAAATAATATAATAAGAAAATTCAAAACTTTTAACTTTGTCTCACCACGTATATCATACTAAAAAATTTAAATAACATCTATTTTTCTATTAAAATAAACAATTAAGAAGCAAAAACTGCCTTCAACCGCGTCCATCAAAATAAATGAATACCTTATCAATTTCAATTGTAAAAAAAGAAAACGACAAAATTTAAGTTAAGGATTTTTAAAATAAATTAATTAATAGAATTGTAAAGCCAAATGAGGCCCTCCAATAAAAAATACAAGAGTTAAAATCGACAAAACAATCAAACAGAGGAAGTTTTGACCCATTGAAGGTTAATAATTTGATAATTAATCTAATAAAACAATAAATAAAAGATAAAACCACCTAATTTAATGAAAAAAAAGAAAAATTCATTATTCAATTAAGATATTTATATGAAGCAATAATTTAATAATTACTTTAGATAATCAATAAATTGTATTTAAATGTGTGCGTAAAAATTTTTATTATAAAATCTTTAACTAATTAACAGTACTTTCTTTGATTAGTAAATTTTTATTGTATATTCTAATCAATTTAATCAAATTTTTAATTCAAATATTTTTGATATTTTTACATTTGTTAACTTATTTTTGGTGTATATCCGCTTGTAGTTAACCTTCTTAACACAAAATATACATCATATTGTCCATTGAAAAACCGGGATTTTTTGGCTGGTAAACCGGGAAAAACAGGGACTTTTCCCGGTCTCGGTCAAAATCGGGACTTCAGTACTCATTTTGTCCGTGTTTTTCAGTACCAGGTCCCGATCCCGTACTATTCTAATTATAATTAATTTTTAAATTAATTAAATATTGTTATTTGCAAATAAAAGAAATAATCAATTCTACATAAGATTTTTGAAACGAAAAATAATTTTCTTAAATAAATAAAATTTATATAAAAAAGAATTCAACAATTTTAAAGGATTATTTAAAAAGTAAAACTAAAATAAAAGTTGGAAAGAAAATATAAATATAAACTCAAACATTTAAATAAAAACAATGGAAGATTAAAATATTAAAAAGTAAAATTAATTAATTTATTTCCTGAACTATTCATTCACTATGGATCAGAATGTTTGACAATAAACAAAAGAATAATTATATATTGGTAAATACTATATTAAACTCTGAAAAAAATTAAAATATATTTTTTGAATCTACAAAATTATTGGACAATCCTAATTTTACAAAGTTGGACATTGAAAATACAAAAACAAATTCAATACAATTAGATAAAAAATATAAAAATAAATAATATTAAAACAATTTATTTCTAAAACAAAATTTAATAAGAATTATTGGGTTGACATTTACGTTTTTATTAGGAAAATTAAAAGGACAGTGCCATTATATTCCATTTGCACTGAGTTTCTACGACACATGAATAAATAAATAATTTAAATAATAAAAAATGAAAATTCAAATTTTTATATTTTAAAATTTTTAAAGAATTTCGTTTAACTCTAACGTTCTATCTTGATAATATTTGAACTTAATTTATAATATATGACTTTTTTTTTATCAAATGGCTTGAAGTTTACAAATTTTTAATAAATATTCTCCTGAGTGAAATATTGGATTAATGGATCAACTAATGTTTCCATAAGAATTAAATAAAGAACAAAAATTTACAACCATTATTTTTTTATTCATTTTAAATAAATATATTAAATATTTTGAATAAGTAAATAAAAAATCGCAATAAAAAGAAATAAATAATATTTCATCTATTAAAAAATTTTAACAACTATATCGAACATTTGAAATGGAAAATATATAATTAAGTGCTAAATTTTTTGTAAGGGAAATTGAAAATTATATTTAATCATTTAGGAAATGATTTATTAGAACCAAATTAGGGACGTGGATAATT
Organism: Heterodera schachtii; assembly: GCA_023374025.1. NCBI lineage: Eukaryota > Metazoa > Nematoda > Chromadorea > Rhabditida > Heteroderidae > Heterodera > Heterodera schachtii. The sequence continues at coordinate 269,221 of SIJG01000111.1, forward strand.
AAACCAAAAATGAATATTTAAATGAGTGAAGGATCATCATCAAGTTGGATGGAATATTCAATAAAATACGCAAAAAAGCGAATTAAAAAGTGAAATCGGTTGTTTATAAACAAATTTACTGTCAAAAAGATTTAAAATTTTTACATAATTATTACTAAAGGAACTCAAGCAGAATCACTAAAAAGTATTTTTAGTTTATGTAAACATAACGTTCTCTTAACAGGCAAATACCATACCTTTGAGATTATCTACGGAAGAAAATGTGGGAGTTTACTATATATGCAAATTTAATTCTTCTATTAGTTTGCAATAAAATAAATATTTTCATAATGTTTTGATTAAATAATAAAATTACGTAATTTTTTATTTTTATCAAAATTTGGAAGAGTGTTATTTGTTAAACAACTAATAATGTTTCAACCAATATGAAAATCTGAAATTGAAGCTTATGATATAGAGAAAAATTTATCTATACTAAAGTTAATAGTTTAAATAAATAAAATACAGAAACTATTATAGAACACATAAAAAAATTAAAGCACTTTTGGGTCATCTCAAGGTTTTTGAAGTACGATTTAAAAATAAATTTAATATTTGGAAGTCTATGTATCATTAAACGTAAAGTTGGAAAATAGGAAAGTAATACTGACCGAAGAACTTAATCAATAGTTTAAAAAGCACGGATTTCGATATTGCTTTTGAACTGGAGAGAATGACAAGTTTAAGGGAAATAATTAAAAAATATTAATTACGCTGAAATTTTTACATAAATGTTAAATAATTAATTTATTTAAATTGACTGAAAATAATAATTCTTTTTTAAGATAAATCAGTTAAATGAAAGAAAGTAAAAATATATTGAAATAGCATGTTATTAATAAAGAAAACAATCAGATATAAGAAATTAAAATATTTAATAAAAATTCAAACTATTACAAATTAATCAAAATAAATTTAAAAATAAATTAAAGGTTAATTTATATATAATCATATTAATGAATGAACAAACTGAAAAAGGTGAATCTTCTAATCAAATTCGGATACGCTGATGAAATCTGTGCGTGTTACTCTAATATTTGATTGATTAAGATCAGAGACAAAAATTAATATTTATAACGACTAAAATAATTTAAAATGGAATCTCGTAGTTTAAAAACAAATTTTACCAGTAAAAATTTTTTATATACCTATTTTCTAAATCACTATTGATATAGAAAAAATATATTTTAATAGAAGCACAAAAAAATAGTTTGGTATTTGGCGAAAATTTAAAAAAAGCCATTTTTTGTTCCATTTAAAAAAGTGGGAGTTCAAAAATAAAAGACTCCCTAAATTAGAAGCGCCTCTACTTCCTAAAATTGAAGTCTCTTTCCGAGGGGGTTGAAAAACAGAAACCTTGGGCCTTATGCTTTAGGAAACACGGTATATAAAAATAATCAAAAATGCCTTTTTCTTTGAAAATTATTGTATAACAAACGATACAGCTAGTGATGCAAAAGGCAAGAGAAAAATTGTTAAATTAAAAAAAATTGAATAATATAATAAAAAAAAACGAAACAATTAATGAAATTTTACAACAATTTTTAAAATCCTAAAACATACTTTAATTTTAAGTAATATAAATACCTAAATTAAATTTAAGTTCTTTTTTTAAATTTATTTTGTATTCTTAATAATTTAATAACGAAAAACGCAATCTAAAAAAGAAAATTACATTTTAGAAGATTAATTGAGAAAAAACATTTAACGACGCAACCGCTTTTAACTAGAGATCGGACCGGTCGGTTTTTTTTCGGTTTTTTTCGGTATTTTTCGATTTTCGGTTTCGGTTTTTAACCGAAAAAAACCGACCGAGAAATTTTTGAGTTTTTCGGTTTTTTTTCGGTTTCGGTTTTTTAACCGAAACCGTTCGACCGAAATAATTAAAAAACCGAAACAATCGACCGACTTTTTTGACAAATCAGTTGGCCATTTTTTAACAAAATTCATTAAAAATTCTTAAAATTTTCCTCCGGCGGCGCCTATCGGCACCGCCGACCCCCCAAAAAGCTATCTTTTCTTAAAAAATTAGTCCAAAATCTCAAAATTTGGTATTTTTAGACAAAATCTGCTAACAAATAGCATTAAAATTACAAAAAAATTTCCCGGCGGCGCTTATCAGCACCGCCGGCCCTAAAGTTATGGCTAGAGCTGGCAATTAAGGCACCAAAAAGCGCAAAATGCCACTGAAAAAAGGCACAAAAATCCCGAAAAAGGCAAGAAAAAAGGCATTTAAATTTTTTTTATTAATGACTTTTAGGGAGCAAAACACGTAAAACTAATTCAAAAAACTAAATTTTGGGCGCTGGCGTTTGGGCGCGGCCGTTTGGGCGCCAGCATGTTTTTCAACTATAACTTTCTATAACTTTTTTCTATGTCATCCAAATCCAACATTTTTGGTAACATTCGAAATCTTAATATGTTTATAGGCCAGCGCCCAAACGGCCGCGCCCAAACGCCAGCGCCCAAACGGCCGCGCCCAAACGCCAGCGCCCAAACGGCCGCGCCCAAACGCGTGGGTCCCGAAAAAAATGAATTTTGGCGAACAATTTTTGTGAAAATTTTTCAATTCATAAAGGTATATTCTCTGAATTTTTTTAGATCATTTCTTAGGGGTGTATTTTTCCGATTTTTTTGAATTTTGGAATTTTTCGGGAAAAAACGTCAGAAAGGGCACCAAATCGCTAAAACTAATCTGTGGTTTTTTAGAATCAAGGAGCAAAAACATGTTTTTTGACTGCCTTTTCTATCATTTTCCAAACTTTAGTACACCATTCAATAGAGCTTCAATAGCTTTACAATTTAGTTCAGAGGTGATTTTTAGCTTTTTCTGTTAATAAAAATGTTTTATTGCTTTTTTTGGAAAAAATATAAAAATTCAAAAAAAAAACCGAAACCGAAACGATATACCGAAAATTTTTCTTCGGTTTTTTAACCGAAACCGTTCGACCGAGAATTTTTTGAGTTTTTCGGTTTTTTTTCGGTTTCGGTTTTTTTCGGTTTTTAACCAAAACCGTTCGACCGACCCTCTTGTCCGGTCTCTACTTTTAACACACAATTTACCATTTGGCAATTTGAGTTTCACAAAAATAAAACAATTTATTTATAAACAATAAAATTAAGTGATAAAAAATCAGATGCTTTACAGCAATTTCATCAAAACAAGATGCATTTGACATGAGAAAATTATCAAAGTATCACAATCATTCATAGAAATATAAAAGCTCAAATTTTGTAAATAAATTATTAAACATTATAGGTTCGTCATAATGTATCTGCATTAATTTAAACATTGGATTCCACTTTTTTCTAAATATAAGATAAACTTAAACAAAAAAAATATATATTACAATAAACTAAATTTAAATAATAACAAAATTTCCAAATTCCGTTCTTGCTCTTAAATGCATACATTTCCAAAATAGGCCATTTTTAAATTTAATTGCTTGTTTTATAGATAGATTTAAACATATCTTCCTTTATATAATAACCAGGGCCCCAAGGGGCCCTGTGAAAGCGCCGGGGCCGCTTTCAACACCGGGGCCAGCCGGGGCCATTGGGTTTTCCCTGCGCTTAAGGTACTCGCTCGGCCGCTTCGCGGCCTCGTACTGGCACTAATGAGAGTAATTCTTTCTTTTTATAGTGCTTTAGGTACTCGCTCGGCCGCTTCGCGGCCTCGTAGGGGGCCTTCTGCCCCCTCCCACTCCCCCCCCCCTCCCCACTTTCCCCTCTTCCTTTTTTTCTGCGCTTAAGGTACTCGCTCGGCCGCTTCGCGGCCTCGTAGGGGGCCTTCGGCCCCCTCTCCCCCCCTCCCCTCCCTTAAGGTACTCGCTCGGCCGCTTCGCGGCCTCGTAGGGGGCCTTCGGCCCCCTCCCCCCGCTCCCCTCCCTTAAGGTACTCGCTCGGCCGCTTCGCGGCCTCGTAGGGGGCCTTCGGCCCCCTCCCACCCCCCCCCCCCCCCCCCCCCCCCCTCCCCCATCCCCCCGTTTCCTTTTTTTCTGCGCTTAAGGTACTCGCTCGGCCGCTTCGCGGCCTCGTAGGGGGCCTTCGGCCCCCTCCCACCCCCTCTCCCCCCCCTTTCCCCTCCCGCCTTCTCCCCCCTCCCCCACCCTCTCCTCCCTCTCCCCCCCCTCCTCCCTCCCCCTCTCTCCCCTCCTCTCCGCTTTTATTTTATTTTATTTTATTTTATTTTATTTTACTTTATTTTATTTTATTTTATTTTATTTTATTTTATTTTATTTTATTTTATTTTATTTTACTTTATTTTACTTTATTTATTTTATTTTATTTTATTTTATTTTATTTTATTTTATTTTATTTTATTTTATTTATTTTATTTTATTTTATTTTATTTTATTTTATTTTATTTTATTTTATTTTATTTATTTATTTATTTTATTTTATTTTATTTTATTTATTTTATTTTATTTTATTTATTTTATTTTATTTTATTTTATTTTATTTATTTTATTTTATTTTATTTATTTTATTTTATTTTTTATTTTATTTTTTTCGCATTGAATTCAGAATCCGGATACGCTGGGATTCTGGATTCTGAGCTACTTTGAAAAAATAAAACAGGTCTAGCGAGAGATCAGCGATAGAGTGTGGAAACAGAGAGAATAGACGAAGAGAGCGAAGAGAGATTTTCGGCTAGCTCGAATTTTTGGATTCCTGTATCAAGCGTAACCCAATTCAGACTTGTGCTAGAAAGATGCTTGATAGCTCGTTAGAATCACCAAACCCTTCTGATGTGCCCTTTCTCCAAGCCCAAGACGCCATCTCTAACACCCATCGCGCTAGAGGCCGACAACTGCGGCACGTTCAAAAATTTTCCCAAAATTTTCAAAAATTTTCTGAAGAAACTTTTTTTGGTTTGATTTTTTTCAAAAAACGCTTTCCGCCATCAAACGTAGAATCCTAAGTGCTGGAAGGATGCGCAAACCGCGTGCCGATCCGAGCATTTTAAAAAAAGTTATTCGCCAAATGTCAATTCAAGTGCTATTTTTCCCTTATATAGGGAACCAGGGCCCCAAGGGGCCCTGTGAAAGCGCCGGGGCCGCTTTCAACACCGGGGCCAGCAGGAGCCATCGGGTTTTCCCCGCGCTTAAGGCACTCGCTCGGCCGCTTCGCGGCCTCGTACGGAACTTATGAGAGAATAACTCATTCTTTTTGTCGTGCTTTAGGTACTCGCTCGGCCGCTTCGCGGCCTCGTACTGGGATATTAAAAAAATAAATTTTAATTATTTTTTGGAAAGATCTAATACAACAGAAAAAATTAAAATAATTTCAAACAATTGTAGACATTTAAACTGCTGATATACCTATTCATCGGATAAAGATACTATTTGTGTGTTTTGGTCGACAACTCTTTAACAACTCAAACAACTTTTGAACAACTTCAGGACAACTCCTACTCTACTTCCGTACAACTCTTACTCAACTTAAAAATAATAATTTTATGAATTATAATTTTTATGTTTTATTCAATTTAAAAATGTTTAAATACAGATTATGTTTCTATAAACTTAACGTTAACTAAAAAGACACATAACATTTTTCTTGCAAACAATTTATATCATTTAAATAAATAGAACAAATCAAAAAAACAGCAAAATAAAATTAAAAAAACAATCAATCAAAAAAGTCATCAAAAGAACTTTCAGGTGAGACTTCTTCCGTCGCACCCGCTTCATTTTCATTTTCCATTGCCACGTCCGGTATTGCCACGTCGGGATCATTTTCCACGTCCGGTTCTCTGGGGCCCACGTCCGGTAATGCCACGTTCGGGTCGTTGTCCACGTCAGGTACAGCCACGTCCATGTCGGTGTCCACGTCGGGGTGCCCAAAAGTCGGTGTCCTCGTCCGTTGTGGCATTTGTGCGGCATTGTCCATGTCCAATAGCTCGTGGTAGACCACGTTCTCGATGTGCGTCTCGTACCCACTTTTGCAGAACGGCGCGTACACCCTGATGCCATCCATCTGCGTCACCCGGGACATCGCGACGTACACCTGGCCATGTGAAAAGCACTGGCGTCCGTTGAGCACGAGTGCCATGCGCTGCAGAGTCTGTCCTTGTGCCTTTAAAATTTAGAGCATATAATTTTATACAAAAGAACGGGTTTTTTCACCTTGTTGATGGTCATGGCAAAGCAAAGGCGGACGGGAAACTGCAGTCGGCGGAACCGAAGCCCGCGGTGGTGACGTGCTCGGCCGTATTCGAACTGGATGCGAGGGATGGCGATGATGTTCTGCGCACCCGCTCGTGGTCCGGTGAGAATTCGGCAGAACAGGTTGTTCTCCGACGTGCGCATGACCTGCAGTCGCGTGCCGTTGCACAATCCCTGGGTGACGTCCAGATTACGGATCAGCATCACGGGCGTACCCACCTGGATTGATAGGTTAAAAAATAATTTTATAAAAATTTTGTTCACTTTGATGGTCAGCTTGTGTGGCGGCATTCCGGATGGCATTTCGTTGTGCACCGCCTCCATGTTGAAGTCGGTGCGGAAATTGTGCATCTCTTCGTTCGGCTCAAGAGGCTCGTCGATGGACAGGAATTCCCTTCCGCACCCGCTCATTCTGCCAAGCGCCACATCATTGATGTGCTGCACGTCGTTGTTGGTCGGACAGAGGATGGCATTGTGGGCGATTGCGTCCGCGTTGGCCAGCGGGTCGTCAAACAGTGCTTCTGGGAAGCAGAAGTGAATGGTGTGGTCGAGGTCGTTCACAAGAAGTTCGGGCGGAATGCGCAGTTGGTTGGTGAAGCCTTGGCTGTCCGTACCCACGCGATGCATTCCATTGCCGATTTCCTGCAGCCAGTCGCGCAACGATTGTTCTCCCGGTGCGGTTCGCATGTTGATCGTAAGGCTAACAATGTAATATATAAAAAAGCAAAAGTTGACAAATTACCTGATTTTTTGAATCAGGCAGAAGAGCGCTCCCATCTTGATCGACGTACCCACTTGGTCTTCACGAGTTCCATGCTCGACCACGGGAGTAAGTTGCCGCCAGTCGCCGCTCAGCACCACCACTTTGTTGCCGAACGGGGGTCGCATTTGCACAAACGTCTCGCAACAGCCGGTCGATGTAGTCGAGCACGGTGTTGGACAACATGCTGATTCCTAAATTGTTTTCATAAAAACGTGTATTTATATTTTTACATCTATAATGATCAGCTGCGCCTGGCGTAGCTGAGCCGCCTTTGCCGACTCGAAGTTCAGCATCGGCGGCGTCTCCAGCGTCACGTCGTTCGGCACGTAGAAATGCCTGTGTGCCGTTCCTCCGCCGATCAGCAACAGAGCGGCGATGCCAGTGCTGGCGGCGGCGACAACTGTGTCCCGCTGCAGTTCTTGATTGCGTACCCACTGTGCAGTTGGCGTTTCCATCCAAGGGTAGGTTTGCCTGCGATGCACCACTTTGATCAGCGTGTTGTAAAAGTATGTCTTGCCTAAAATAATTAATGTAACTTTATTGTTAAGGCAAATGAGTTATTATTACCACATCCGCCCGCGCCTTCGAGGAAGAACAGCTTCTGGTCGCACCCGCCAAGAATTGATGCTGAGATCTCGTCAAAGGCGTCCCGTTGGTCTGGGTTGAGGCGTCCAATCTGCTCGACGGCAACCTGCTGCGGTGGTTTGCGGCGTTGCCCAGCATCTTCCCCGTAGAAGCTGTCAAAGATGTTGTCCTGTTCCAGGAGCTGTGCCTGCTGTTGAAAGTCGTAGCCCACTGGTAGTCCTTTCAGCCCAACGTCACTTAAATTATTTAAAATATTGAAAATATTTGCCAGTTTTACTCACTTGGTGTTCGTCCCCATGCAGTTCAGGTAATACTCAAGGTTGAGCATCACCTCTGCAGCGCGGACTTCGGCAGACTTCGGCACAGCTCCTGGATGGTTGGCAGCAACAGGCGGGTTCATCTCGTCGAGGAACTCGTCGAACAGCGCCTGTGGGTTGGACGGATGGGCATGGGCGAGCAGCATTGCAAAGTAATGCTGAAGCCTCTTGAGGTTGGACATTTCTGCACACGCTTCTTGCATGGCACGGCGGAAGACTTCGTCGCTCACTTGAAGACCCAAATGTTGGCACGTACCCACGAATGTGTCAAATTGAACGCCATCGATGGTGCGAAGGTCGGCAAAGCTCTTTGGTCCCGGACGGTGGAGGAGTAGTGTTCTATTTCATTGCTTTATTCAATGATTAGATTTTAAAATTCTTACCTCAAGGCAAAAAGTTCATGCTTGCGCGGTGACACGGTGTACACACGCACGAACATTTTGGCCTTGTCCGGGTCTTCTTCCAATGGACGCACCCGCTTCTTCCATGACCGCGACCTGAAGTCCCACCTAAATCAGCAAAGCATTTAAAAGACTATTATATATATATTTCAACTCACGAGTAACGGTATGGTACTCGGTCGTACGTCACTGCCGCTGCCTCCGGGTCCCTTGCGCAAAGTGCGAAGAAGGCCGTCAGTCGGGTGTTCTCTCGGACCCTCCACCGTCCTTCCTCTTCATGCCCTTCTTCCACGACAATCGTTTGACCAAGTTCATCGTGCACGCTGAGTGTGTAGATTTGGTGCGACGTACCCACGATTTTGTACGAGTTCAGGCGCAGGTATGCCTCCATTGCCGTCATGTAGCGCACTTTGAACGTGGCGGCAATTTCGTCGTAGTCGTACACTTCGTCCGCACCCGCAGTTCCATCGTTTCTGCCCTGTTGCGCCGATCTTCTTGGCTGTGCAACACGGACATAGGCCTTTTCAAAACCTTAATTTCCCGGAATTATTAAACATCTAAATTAATAAAAATAACAACCTTTTAATAGGTATTTGAAGATGTACTTGCAGGCCTTTTGTCCGAACACGTACTCCACGTTGATGTGGCAGCCGTATTTGAGCAGAAGAAACGCGTTGTACGGAATCACACGGCTGTCGTCCATTTGAATAGCGCTCCGGACCCCCCTTTTCTTCTTGTAATGCGTCTGTCCATGTTCTCCCTTAAAAATTATAATTAAAATTAACTACTAATAGAAATATTTGTTACATGCTGCCTCGCCGGAACTCTTCCTTGGTGAGGAAAGCGCTGGTAGCGCACTTCGGCCCAGTCACGTTCCGGGTCAGCAGCTGGGTCGTGGTGTTCGTCGTCATGTTGGTTGTCGTACCCACGTGCTCTTCCAAAGAATGTGTCACTCTCGTCGGGCGGTATTCGGACGTAATTGGTGTATCGTACCTCTTTAAATTTTTCGAAATTAATTCTAGATTTTTAAATGATAAGATGATTTACCCGAAAGTTCAGTCCGGTCCGAATATGGTTTCGGAAAATGTTTGCGGCAACGCGAACCCTCCAGACATGCCGCATTGCAGTCGTGCAGCATCATCGATGTGACGTAGTGCCAGAGGCGCCGCTGCTGGTGTCCTTCGGGCGATTGATCCGATGATGGCGGAAGCGTTGGGATCCGCGCGCAGAACATATTCGTCCACCTGCTGCGGAGTGTTGATTCGGACCCCCCGTTCAAGAATCAGGAGCATGTGTATGTGTGGCATGCCTTATTTATTTTTTTTCATATAATAAATTTAAATTTTACCTCGCTTCTGGTGTTCCACACTGTAGCACCATCCGGCGACTTTGCCCAGCACACCACGCTCCGTCACGTCCCTTGATGAATTCAGCTGCTTTGTCCATGAAGATTCGGCACACAATGTCGGGCCGGTGTGCATAGTTTTGACGCACCCGCAATGCTTCTTCGATCTCTGGCCACTTCGGGTTGCCCGTAAAGGTCACAAACCTAAAAAATAGATAGCATCAGGATAGGATTTATTTACAATGAATTCATCGCTGTATTACCAAGTCGGAGCCCCCAGGTGTCGAACCATCGTCATTAGGTCAGCAGTACTTTCCCTGATAGTACTGCCGTGATCCGGCGAAGGTTTGTGGCATCAGGAAGATGCGGCCGAGTTTGGCATTTGGTCCTTGCTGTCGGACCCCCTTTTCCATGGCGGCGATGTACTCACGGGCCAAGAAGCTGCCGGTAGTTCTTCTTGGCTTGGATTGCCTTCAGATGTTCAAGGTCGTTGCGCTCGATGCGGTTGAGCACAGGAGATGGTGAAGTACTCGGCAAGTCGGCGCGCAAACCACAGCCAATGGAAGGTGTTCTTGCCGGACCCCCGAAGTGCCATGCGGTAGCGGTAGAACTGCCTTTCGGAAATGTTGGTTCGGCCTCCTCGAGTCTCCACTTCATTGTCAAAGATGACGTCCTCGTCTTCATTGCGTCCGGGATTTGGTTGTGCGGTAGACGTACCCACTGCATTCATATCGGGTTCCTCCTGCTCCTCGGCCACATCGTTGTCCAATTCCAGTTCGTGCTCCGGCATTTCGTCAATTTCCTCCTCATTCAGCTGCGTACCAACAATGTCATCGATTGGAACTTCGTCGCCCAATTCGTCGTCGGAAATTTGGTCCAATTCCGGTTCCTCTGGCTGCTCTTCGGGTCGGGCGTTCTTTGGGAATTCAATATATTTTTTGTATTCATTTTTCATTTGTACCTCGGACCCACGTTTCTTCATGTACCATCGCCATCCAAGCGTGCCGAGTGGATGGAGCAGTGGGAAGCAGCACGGGTCGATTTGCGGCATGCCACTCTTCAGCTCGCGCATCTTCCCGGCTTTGTCGGACACCCAGAACGCTGAAACTTTTTTATAAGGTAAATGTTTTCTTATTGTTGGTTATTACCGCTGATTTGTGGAGGGAGGCCATCCTCTTGGACCCAAATCACTGCCACTTGCTTTGCAGTCGGTGCATCTGCCCGCTCAATTACTGTGATGTCCCGGCGCCCTTGAAGCGGAGCCCCCTCAACTGACGATCCGTCAACAGGGCAATCTTTAATATAGATTTTAATTGTAAAAATTTATTTCTAAAGTATGATATACTCGGAAATGCGGAAGTTCTCCAGTTGCTGCACGAGCCGCCTCAATCTTCGTACCCACAGTCTGGAAGGTTTGGCCAAATGGGTTTGCACGCATCAGTGCCTCAAGTCTTTCGATGATGGTGCGTTGACGTGTGGCGAAACGGTGGTGTCGAGTGCCTCCTCGCGGACATTCAATGCGTCTTCGGGTGCCAGGTGTACACCTGAGCAAAGGACGGACGACGGACCCCCCGGCGCAATAAGTCGCTGAACAGAAATGCGAACTGTCCTGAAAAAATAACGACTTAAAACATAGTCAAACGCGTTATTTACCGTTGTATTTGCAGGTGTCCATGCGACCCCCCATTTGCTCAGGCGGCGCCTTTTCGCCATGTGTCGATGCAAAAGCAAACAGGTTATTGAACGCCATTGTGTTGTTGAGGAAAGCTTCTCGAACCCTCTCGTCAATTTCATCCACCAATCCATGTAAATAGGCAGGAGGCGGCTGTTGGAGTTCGTCAAATTCAGTCCACATTTGTTCAGTGTGCACTGTTCCATTGGCACAGCATGGTGTATGTCGCCCCCGCTTGACCAAATCAAATTCGGAGCGCAATAATCGGGCATTACAATGTCCACAGAACGATTCGCCAAATTGACCGCAATCATAGTAATCAATCTTAATAAAAAAATTTTATTTAAAAAAACACTGCTAACTCTATGGCCCGCAGAACGTGCAGCACATCGAATTTCACCCTGGTGGCAGCGTCTTGTCACGGACCCCCTTTTGTCATTGAAAGAACATCTTTTAAATTTTGGTGGTTGCGCAACTCCATGACCAAATGCCTGCAGATATTTGTTTGCAGCGATAAAAGACATGGCATTTTGTTGGCATTTGGCTGTTTGAAACACAATCGCACCGGACCCACAGCGAGTGACGATTGCATCTTTTAAAAACCTTGTAAAATATTTAACAATTCAATACCGGTTGAACTGCGACGACGGCGCAACACAACCGTATTCTTTGGCCACTCACGGCACGCGTAATCTCGGACCACCTTATGCTGCGTTCAGCAAGTAGGTTAATATGAATGCTTTCCCTCTAAAAATGAAAATTTTAATGAAAAACAATGCTTTAGACCATTTTGCCGTCTTTCACATATGCGAGTCACGACACCGTACCCACGAAAACATCAGTCTGTGGCGCGTAGGCTCTCAGCAACACTTTCTCTTGAGGTTGTTGGCGTTGCCGCACCCGCTGCCAAAAACACGTGGGCGTTTGGTTGACGGGCCAGCCACGTCTTTAAGCAAAGAAATATCATCACACAAATTAAAATGCACAAAACAAAACCTTCATCCGAACTTTGCGAGTCTTCTTCGTCCAGTTCGATAGCAGACGTACCCACAAACGCATGAACATCACTGCATTGTTGTTGGAAAGGGACACGAATGCCAGTTGATGTTGTTGGTTCTACAATTACGCATTAAATTGGAATTGGTAAAGCATCCAAAACCTTGGTCAAGTTCAAAATTTTGAAGACCATGCGTACTCGGACCCCCCATAACATTGGGCACGTCAGGTGTCTGATTGGTAGCTCGATACTGTAGACGCTTCAGCTCTTTTCGTCGACGATCTCTTGACGGCATTATCCACAAGTAATGGCAAAATAAATAACAATATTAAGCTTAAAAAAATAATAAGATAAACCAAATTAATAAAATAATATTAACAAAAGGTCGTGACTGGTACATTGAATAAATGGGAGCGAACACATATTTGTTCGCCACAGTGAACTGATAAACGCACTAAATAAGAGCGCTTTTATACACTTCATTTGTTCTCTGTGTCGAAGAGCACGCTAAGAAAAATGACACCAGTGTAAGAGTGCAAGCACGCAGGGACCTCTCTTATGCAAACGCGCACAAACTTATATGAACCCTTCACTCCCTCACCTTCCATCACACTCTCTCCCCACCCCTCTCTCCACCCTCCCCCCCCCGCCCTCTCGCCACTCCCACCTCTCTCCTCCTGCTCTTTCTCTGCGTAGAAGAGAACGCACTGAAAAGTGACGCCAGTGGAAGAGTGCAAGCACGCAGGGACCTCTTTTATGCAAAGGCGCACAAAGTTCTATGAACGCTTCACTCCCTCACCCCCTCCCTCACACTCTCTCCCCCCCCCCCTCCCCCCCCCCCCCCCCCCACCTCGCCCTCTCGCCACTCCCACCTCTCTCCACCCACTCTACCCCCTCTCTCTCCACTGAATTCATGCTTTTTGTCGTGCTTTAGGTACTCGCTCGGCCGCTTCGCGGCCTCGTAGGGGGCCTTCGGCCCCCTACTCTCTCTCTCCCCCCTCTCCCCTCCTCCCCCCTCCCCCATTTCTTAAATTTTAAATTTGTACGAAAGTTGTTAAGGATTTGATACAAAATTTGTGCAGGAGTTGTAAATTTGTTCAAGATTTGATTCCATATTTTTCGCCACGCAGTGTTTTGGTCAGAGATGAACTTATAATGCCGGAATGCACGTAGGGCGTAATAACAGCTTATTTTAAGCATTTCTATCACGAAAAATTTCGGAAAAATTCAAAAAAAATTTTCACCCCCAGAATCCGGGGTTCTGCCAAAAGTGCATAGTAGTGCTTTGGTGAAACATAAATTTATATTGTTGGAATGCACGTAGGGCGTGTTAATACATTATTTTAAGATTTTCTATCGCAAAAAAATTATTAAAATTACTCAACAACCCCTCAGAATCCCTGCGTATCCCCCCTAATCCTTCAGGCAAAAAATTTTCCGAAATTTTCGAATTCGTCTGTCACGCTATTTACATCACATGCAGTATCTTGGTGAGAATTAAAGTTCTATCTGTAATTTAAACGTCAAACATCGTTTTACATTGTTTTATGAATTTCTGCTGTATTACTTTTATTCCTCAATTTAATTTAAAAAAATTTTTTTTAATCCAACAGTTGACTATTTACATCAAATGCAGTATCTTGGTAAGAAAAAAGTTGCATCTGTAATTTAAACGTCAAACATTGTTTTACATTGTTTAATGAATTTCTGCTGTAGTGCTTTTATTCCTAAACATAATTTTTAAAAACCGATTTTTTCAGAATCTGAATAGGATTCTGCACCAAGTATCTTGGTGAGTATTGGACATGTAACAATAAAAAAATTATTTTTCCCATGTTTCACGATACGAAAAACACTTCTGCTGTTTTAGTTTTCGTCTAGCTGCACAAAAATTTTCTTATGCCGTGCGCTGCGAGAGATCGGCGAAAGAGTGTGTGAACAGAGAGAGCAGACGACGAGAGCGACGAGAGATTTTTGGCTTGTCCGAATTTTTGAATTCCGCTTGCAAGCATAACTGAATTTAAACTTGAGCTAGAAACATGCTTAATAGCTCATTAGAAGCGCCTGAGTCTTCTGATGTGCCCTTTCTCCAAGCCCAAGACGCTATCTCTAATACCCATCGCGCTAGAGGCCGACAACTGCGGCACGTTCAAAATTTTTCCAAAAATTTTCAAAAATTTTCTGAAGAAACTTTTTTTGGTTTGATTTTTTCAAAAAACGGTTTTCACCAATCGATGCAGAATCCTTAAAAAATAGTTGTACTCTTTTGTTCGGAGCCAATCCGAACACTTTGAAGAGAGTTATTCAAAAAACGCACTGAAAACCTACATTTTTCTCTTATAGAGAGAATATTATGAAATATATTAATATAAATTACATAATTTCGATTATCATTAACCATGTTTAAAAATGAAATTCAAGCGAAATATTAAAAGAGCTTTGTTTAATGAAGATTCGAACCACAATGCCTGTGCCACAGATCTTTCACGTGAATGTTTTAATGAAAATAATAAAAACTCATGAAATGAAAAGCAAAAAAGATAATAAATTGAAAAATAAATTTTAAAACCGACAACGAATAGAATCCTCAACAATAAAAATATTATTATAAATAAGTAATAATCATTAATTAGCTATCAAAATAAATAAAATAATTTGAATTGTATTATAGAAACACTGAAAACCTACTTACAAAATTATTGGTAGAAAGTCGAAATTGTATCATTTTTCTGCTTTATTTTGATTTTCAAATAAAACCCATAAAATAATCTTAATTTTTTTCAAAATTTTTTTTTTCTAAATCGCAAAAATAGCGAGTTTTGAAGGAATTAAAAGTACAGAAATCGTTAAAATAAATGTTTTCAGAGCCACATGATAACTAACTACCGCAATATAGCAAATTTATATTGAAAAGACGTCAAGATTTAAAGAAAAACAGAAAATAATTTATTAGGATTTGAAAAATATAATATAAAAAAATATGGAGGACAATTTATTAATAATAAAAATTTAAAAGCGTAAATAAAATTAAAATTTGAATAATTTGTTGACAGATTTTCACTAAATGATCAAATTTTGCGATTTTTCTATCATTTATCTAAGGAAAAATAAGATTTTAGGGGCTCGGCGATGCCGATAGGCGCCACTGGGAACAGATTTTCACCAAAAATTACCAAATTTCGGGATTTTGGGCCATTTTTCTATGAAAAATAGGACTTTTAGGGGAGCGACGGTGCATGTAGGCGCCGCCGGGGGGAAAAATTGGAAATTCTGATCATTTATAAACAAGTTTTCACTGAAAATTAGCCAATTTATAGGTAAAATTTTGAAAATTTTTTGGGGAATTTAACCCAATTCTTAGGGGTGTAAAAGTCGCGTTTCGCGCCAAAACGCGAAACGCGAAAGCGAAAGTTCCAAAAAAGGCGAAATATGCGAAAGCGAAACGCGAAAGCCCATCCCTGATACACTTCTCAAATCATGAGTTGTACAACCGAAAAATTAACAAGAAAAGTAAAAAAATAAATAATTTAATATATAAAGATTTATAAATATTTAATTGGGTTAGGTATAAATTAAATGAAAATTTTAAATAATAATTGTCGGACCGATATATATCATCTATTTTATTAAGAAAAAATATGATAATGAAGAACCGGTTCCGCGCAAGTAAAGGAGCCTTGAGGTAATAAAATATATTAGCATATAATAAAATACTTTAAAAACTACCTTTTCGCACCGAGATAATTAAAACGGATGTCCTTATCAAGAGAGACGCTGCCATTTTTTCAAATTAATTATTTTAAAATTTAAAAAAAGACTTAAATTACTACTTTATTGGTTGAGATTTATTATGTAATAAAAAATTTATTTATGTTGCTCATAACAAATACAATAAAAAAAATACGAACAAAAATAAAATTTTCGTTGATTTTTTAAAATAAAAGTTTAACGGACTCAACACACTTCTGAAAATCACAATTAAAAATTATTATTAATATTTGACTAACGAAAAAAATAGACCCGTAAATATATTATAAATTTTTAAACATAATCAAAATAACTGTTGATAGAGAACAAATTAATAAAAAAAAGTGAAAAACTACGACTTGAATACAGAAAGGCGCGAAATTACGTGGAAATTAAAAAAAAATAAATTATAATGCAAATCTGGGTACATGAATGAATTAATTTCGCGGCACTTATAATTTAAAATATCTAAATTAAATAATCTTCAAAGCATTTAAATACATAAATACAGTTTTTAAAATAAATTTTAATAATAATTTTAAACAGAGATTTATAAACTGATTGGCTAGCTTTATAATTAAAGCAAGCCTTTATTTCTGTTATTAAAAAAAAGTTTCCGCTTGAATCATAGAAACTTCATTTATTAAAAAAAAGCAAATTTTTATTTATTTTATATTCTTGATAATTTAAGAAAAAAACCCCAGTTTAAAAAAGAATAAACAATAATACATTTTAGAAAATTAAAAAAAGATTTAACGACCAATCAATTTGGGTCGCTCGAGACCGACCAATAATACACAATGCAACTGGCAAGAGAATAATTAACAATTTATTGAATCTTTGATGGAAGGGTAAATAATTATAGTCTATTTTTTCAAAATATTAATGATTTATAATGATTTAAATGGGTTAAGTATAAATTAAATTGAAAACTATATATAATAACTGCTTGACCGATATATCATCTATTTAATAAGAAAAAAAAGGATAATTTTTTAATCTGGAAAATGTCAAAAAATGAATAAATAAAGGACGCATATAAAATCACAACAATATAAAATTGCATAGTAATGAACTTAATTTTTTAAAAATATAATGTAATTCCAAATAATTATTAAATAAATTATAGCGATCAACTACAGATTCGGTGAATAATTTTTATTCCAAAATAAATCCAGACTATTTTATCAAAATTGGGTTTTAAATATTTATAAATTTTTGAATAAATTTTAAAAAATTCAATATGATTTCTTGTTTAAAAACACCAATTCAAATTAAATCTTCTTTAAAAAGTAAATAAATGACAAATACACTAAAAATAAAATACATTTAAAGGTGAAGATAAAAAGAATTGAAAAAAGAATTTCAAAAACTATTAATATAAACTTAAATAAATGCATTAAATAACTATTTGATGCATTACTAGGAACAAAGAGGCAAAATATTTGTAAATCAACTATAATCCATCTTTCATTAGAAATGATAACAAAATATTACACCTTAAAGGTATACATTGCCAAATAGGCTATTTTAAAATTTATTAGCTAATTCAGCAATTCAAAAATAAGCATATTTTCTTTATAAAAACAGAACAACTTAAGACAAGAATATAATTTAAAAAATTATTCCAAAATACCCAGTTATTATACATTATAAAAATAATCTATTATAACGTACCTACAAAAATCATAAGAATGCAAAAAAAAAGATATCCAAAAACGATTCTCAGGTATGAGTTGGATTAGAAAATACAAAAAAGGTTTATGAAAAAATTCTGAACCATATTTAATTAAATATTTAATTTATACAAAATATCGAAGTAAATAATTAAACATGACAATAGTAAACATATATTTTGTGATAAATTATAGGTTTTTAATTATATTCATCATAACATATCGAGATAAATTTAAACTTTGTACTTCATCTTTCTCAAAATAAAATACAAAACAAGAAAAATAAAAACAAAAGAAAGTTAATTAAAAATATATATTTAAATAAAGAATTTATTTCGAAAATCGCACCCTTTAAAAGAATTTATGAAAATGAAACTATATAATATACTTTTAAAGCATATATTGTCAAAACATTTCTTTTTAAATTTAAATAGCTTTTTCTATAAAGAAAATAATCATATCTTGCTTTATAATAATACGATACTGTTACGCCCAAAAGTCCGTTGAGGAATAAAACAATATTTATTCAAAAATAGAAAAGGACAAAGGGCGAACAGAGTCAATGATATCGATTGGGAAAATAAGGGAACAAATTAAATGAATGAATGGAGAAGAAGCAGTGAGGGAGGAAAGAGGAAGCTATTTATGCAAAAAGACAGAGGGGTCAAAGAAGGGGATGGGCGTGACAAATAAAAGGGGCAGAATGCCAAAAGATAATTAATCAAATTATCGGTCCATCCCGAACACCTCCCCCTTTAAAAGAGTGGGTTCTTATCATCCGGGCGAATAACGATCAGGCGGACGACGGTTTCGCTTGGGTCGTTCGTTCTGAACATTCGGTTGAACGGCGCCTTCTTCAACGACTTCGTTTGGCTGTTGTGGCGGATCGGGGCGCGGAGATGGTGGCGCTATCTCAATCACTCCTCCAGCTGGTTGTGCCACAACATCGCCAAGATGTTGATCGGCCGGTGCCAATGGAAGTCCAAAGGCATCATTCAAAATGTCCAGAGGATCTTCCTCATCAACGTCCGAATGCCGAACCAAAAGTTGATTCGCGTGGAATCGTCCAATTGATCCGTTCTGAAAAGTGATGTCGTACATCACACCTTTTTTCTGGGTTATGCGCCCGGGTCGCCAATCCTGCGACAGTCGATGGCGGGCATAGACCATATCGTCCAAATCGAACGATCTCGGCCTGGCGCCATGGCGTCGATTGAACTTTCGCTCCATTGCTTCGTCGCGGATGACGATTGGACGGTGTTTCGGCTTCAATAGGTCCAATGTCGAACGGAGTTTCCTCTGCAGGAACATCTCCGCTGGACTTTTGCACTCAGGCAATGACTCATTCGGCGTGACACGGTACGTGGCCAAAAATGTGTCCAACATTTCGGTGATTCCCTCCTTCTTTAATTTGCGACACGTCCGTTTGAATGTGTCAACGAACCGTTCGGCTTGTCCGTTGGACATCGGACAATAAGGTGCCGAAAACAAATGGTTTATGCCGTTGAGTCGGTTGAATTCCTTGAATTCCTTCGATGAAAATTGGGTGCCGTTATCGGTGACCAAGGTTTCGGGCAGTCCATGCCGAGCGCAAAGATAGCGCAATTTACCAATCGTGGCGGCTGAACCGGTGGAATTCATCTCGAAGACTTCGGGCCACTTGGAATATGCGTCAACGATGACAAGGAACATCTTTCCAAAGAATGGTCCCGCATAGTCCATGTGTACACGCTTCCATGGGCCATCGGATTTTGGCCATGAATGAAGGGTAGTCTTGACTGGTGCCTTTGCCTCCGAAGCACATATTTGGCAGGAACGAACAACTTCTTCAATTTGTTCGTCGATTTCTGGCCAGTAAACATACAGACGAGCCAAATTTTTCATGCGTTTGATGCCCGGGTGTCCGTGATGTAACCGTTCTAGCACTTCTTTTTGGAGAGATTTTGGATTCACGACCCGATCGGCATACATCAGACAATCATTCTCGATTGACAACGCTTCTCTCCGTCGGTGAAAAGGGACAATGTCCTCTGACATCGTCTTTTTGTCGGGCCATTGAGTGCGCACAAATTGCATCACTTTTTTGAGTGTGTCGTCCTGCTCAAGCGCTTCGATCACATTCTCATTAGTCAATGGGAAATTCTTCATAACAGAATTAAGAATCCCAAATGCAGCACTCGTTGAAATTTTGGCCAAAATAATGTCGTCTTCTGGCATTGGAGTTTTCGCAATAAGTCGGGAAAGCACATCGGCTTGGCCGAACTCCAATGTTTTCTGGTACTCAATTTCAAAATCGTACCCCAGAAGGATGATTGCCCAGCGTTGCAACCGATTGGCGGTGCACGCTTTGATTCCCTTTTTATTGCCAAAAATGGACAATAATGGCTTGTGATCCGTCTGTAGAAGAAAATGCCTTCCAAAAAGATATTTGTGAAACTTCTGCACGGCATACACCAAAGCCAGTCCCTCTTTTTCAATTTGGGAATAATTCTTTTCCGCTGGGGACAGGGAATGTGAGGCATGGGCGATTGCTTTCATTGTGCCATCGGAATAGCGGTGAGAAATCACTGCACCGATTCCATGCTCTGAAGCATCTGCGGACACGATGATTTGTTGCGATGGGTCATAATGAGCCAATAGCTGATCAGATTGCAGAATCTGAATGACCTGATCAAAGGCCTTCTGACAATCGGTGGACCAACTCCAGACCACATCTTGCTTAAGCAGATTGTCCAACGGTTGGCGGATGAAACGCATGTTCTTCACGAACTGCTGATAATGGTTTATCATCCCTAAAGACGAACGAAGTGTGGACAAATTTGTCGGCTCAGGCATCTCAGCGATCGCCTGTATTTTGGCTGGGTCCGGCCTTCTTCCATTCTTATTGATGATGAAGCCAAGGTACTTAATTTCCCTTTTGAAGAAGGAGCACTTCTCAGGCTTAATTCGGAACCCAAACTTGGCAATTCGCATGAAGACCTCTTGAAGGTGTTTCTTGTGCTCTTCTGGTGATCGACTTACCACGATCACATCATCCAGATATGCAACTGCGAATGCACAACCAGCCAACATAGAATCCATAATTGACTGGAAAAGCCCGGGGGCTGACTTCACCCCAAATGGCAAACGTTGGTATTGAAAATTTCCTCGATGAGTGGCAATTGTGCACAACTCTTTGGAGTTTTCGTCCAACTCGACTTGTAGATAAGCATCCCGAAAGTCGATTTGCGAAAAAATTTGGCCTCCATTCAAAGTGGCGAAGTTGTCTTCAGGAAGCGGCAGGGGATGCTGATGCAAAAGCAATGCGCTGTTTAAGCCGGTCGAAAAGTCGGCACAGACGCGTGTTGAACCATTGGCCTTCTTCAAAACCACAATGGGTGCGGCCCAATTTGTATGTTCAACCGGACGGATAACATTCATTGACTGAAGTCTCTCCAATTCTGCCTCAACAACAGATTTGGTGTTGAATGGGACGGGACGCGGTCGGCAGTAAATCGGAGTTGCATTGGGCTTCAGCGACAGATGTGCTTTCACCTTTTTGCAATGCCCAAGTCCGTCGGCAACAATTTCAGGAAAATTCTTTTTGAGTTCCTCCATAATCGTTGCTTCGTCACCATTTTCTTTTCCGATTGCATTCAAATGCAGTGTTGAGTTCACTTTTTGTCGAATGTCGTCCAAAAGTCCGAAAGCATCCAGCATTTCAATCCCCAATAAATTCAATGATCCACTTTTGGACACATAAAATGTTCCGTTTTTCGTGGCATCTCCAAATTTGAATTTCGCTTCCCCTCTTCCGAGAAGAGTGCACTTGGAGCCGTCGTGATATGCTGCCTGTTCTTGGCATCGGCGCAATTGAGGCTTTCCAATCAGACAGTGAGTCTCTTCGTTGATCACTGTGACCTCCGCGCCGGAATCAAGCACAAATATCACTTTTCTTCCATTCATTTCCACGTTAATTTCGATGAGCTTCGTTGGATGGTTCACAATGTTCACCATCACACCTCCGATCCGAAGAGTGCATGCTCTCTTGCCTTGAAATTTGCCGTTTTTGTTCCGATTGAGCCACTCTTGGTGCTTTTCGCATTGGGCCTCCAAGTGTCCTGCTTTGTTGCACTTTCGGCAAATAGTTTTGATGCTTGGACAGTCGCTTGGAGCATGATGAAATTTGCCACAACGCCAGCAAACCCTTTGAGTTTGGCTCTGAATTTGGTTCCCTTTCTGTGTTGGTTTCATGGGCCGCTGCTTCTGTTTGACCGCCATCAAATTTAGTGATCCCATCGGCTGTTGTTCGATGACTTTTGCCTCAGCGATGGTTGATTGGTACATTTGGAGGTCTTCGACAACTCCATCATACTCGACCAGGTCGCCATCAGCTGCAAGCTTTGATAGAATTCGCTTCCTCAACTCGGCATCCTTTGGTGACTTCAATGCTGTCAAAAGCATAAGACACGAAAATTGCTCCTCGTTGAGCTTGTCGAATTGAAAGTCACGCAAAAGACGCTTATGTCGATTGATAAAAGGGCGAAAATTCTCATCGTCGCTTTTTGAGGCCCTCAGGCATTCGTAGCGGTCAATCCAAATTGATTGTGGCCGGCTAAAAGCAATTTTGAGGCGCTCTTCCGTTTGGCTGAAGTCGAAATCGGTGACTTTTTTCGGCAGGCACGATTTGCTGTATTGGCTGAAAGCCGCTTCGCTCAGTTTCGTCATGAGAAGTTTGACTTTCGACTGATCTGCGAGTTGCGGTGCAGAACAGTCGAGAGCGAAATTGAAGCGCTCCAACCAATCCGAAATGCTTCTATCGTCGGATGGCTCGAAACAGTCGATGGTCGGAAGAGAAGGCAGAGCATGCGCATTTAAGGCGGGCGCGGCGTTTTGTGGCTGATTCGCCAACAATTGCTGAAGTGCCGCTGTGAGCTGTTGAATTGCGTCGCCCATTTAACCACAGCTCGTGGACTTTCCCCTCAGCTAGAGAGTACTCGTTTTAATTGAAGTGTCGTTCACCACTTATTGTTAGCAGCGCCAAGCTACTAATCAAGTGGGTGCGCGTGGATGAGCTGAATAAGTATCGCCTAGATACTATAAATAGTAGCGCAAAAAAAATGCTCTGATTTCAAAAGAATCCGCAAGCCACAAAATAAAATTGTTTTGGCTGCACAAAGTTCGAAATGTCGTCGAGGCGTCGCCAATTGTTACGCCCAAAAGTCCGTTGAGGAATAAAACAATATTTATTCAAAAATAGAAAAGGACAAAGGGCGAACAGAGTCAATGATATCGATTGGGAAAATAAGGGAACAAATTAAATGAATGAATGGAGAAGAAGCAGTGAGGGAGGAAAGAGGAAGCTATTTATGCAAAAAGACAGAGGGGTCAAAGAAGGGGATGGGCGTGACAAATAAAAGGGGCAGAATGCCAAAAGATAATTAATCAAATTATCGGTCCATCCCGAACACCTCCCCCTTTAAAAGAGTGGGTTCTTATCATCCGGGCGAATAACGATCAGGCGGACGACGGTTTCGCTTGGGTCGTTCGTTTTCGTTCGCGTTGGCCAATCGTTTGTTGGTAAAACCGTGGCAAAGTGATCCGGTCGTATAAGCCCCTTTAATTCCAATTTTACGTCATTAAAATTAAATTTTTTTCTTACTTTTCATGATCACCCGCAGATTGATAATGCAGCACCGATCCGAAATCGTAAGGAAAGCCAAAGTTTTGAGTGTTTGGGTCAATTTCCGATTGCTTTATAATGAGCAAAATAAAAAATAATTTAAAATGTTTGTGTTAATTACTCCGTCCTTTTTCCGTAAAATGATGTAATTCCGGGCATCACTTCGGCTTTGCTCATGCAAAAAGCCAAGCGCATGCAGCAATTCATGGCCAGCAACGACGGACATGTTAAGATACTTAATCAGTTTCTAATTAAATCCAATAATGATTGAGTTGGACCAAGTCTCCAGGGATCCCTATAATCCCGGCTTTTCTGGAGTGGGTCCCGGTTCTTCAAAAAAAAACCTATCATACCCAATACCCTAATCCCAATTTTCAATCAATTTGACGGGACAGGAATTGAAAATAAGCAGCGACAAAATGGGGGAACAGAGCCAAAAAAAAATTGCTGCAAATATTTTAAAAAATGAATGCAAAAATTACATCGGTGCAGAGAGTCAATCCCAGCCTAAGGTATTGCCATCCTCCGACACGACCTAACGGGGATCGGCCACAGACTACAAAAATGGGTAAAATTAAAATTAAAAACAAAAATAAATGAAATTCTCAACGAGAAATATAAATGCATGTGAAACTACCGCCAGAAGCATCTTCAATCTTGATGCCATTCTCTCCTTCCACCATTTCATCCACAAATTCAAACCGAACACAGGTGACTTCCCTGTTTATAGAATCGAACCGAATTAAAATTTTTAAAATTACAAAAAATTCAATCCATTAATTACTCAATCAATTTTGCTCCAACTCTAATGGCATTGTCCCAGAGGCCGTATTTATCAGGCACTTAAAACATTTGTTCAAATACTGTATAATGTGGTAAAAGTATTACGAGCTTCTTTGTCGAATGTGATTTTGATCGGGGATTCGGTCCATTTTTCGTATGGGTTGTATTGTCGTTTTTTGCGCTGACTTTCCACCTCTTCGGGCTTCAGCCCACAAACTGTGAATTATAATTTTCGATTTTTTTAAATTTATTTTTAATTAATTAATTACTTAATTTATTTAATTAATTTTTCCAAAATAAACGCACTCTTCCGCAATCTGTTGTACTGTTGTCGCAGCCTTCGTTTGTCACATGCCATGTCCCCATCGCATATTAATGTTTCGGATGGCTTTTTCATGGTTGTCGGTGGCGGAAGTGGTGGGGCCCATTTTGGAATTTCGAAAATCTAAAAATTATTTTAAATATATTTTTTAATTTTAATTTTTATTTTACCGCATTGTTTTCGCTTTCGTTCTTTCCACAGTTTTCCAATGCCTCAATTTTCAACAACAAATTTCTGATCGGCACACAATCATCGCCGTAGTCATCACATGGGTCTGGACTGTCTTAAAAAGTGCCGAAATTAATTTTTTTAAAATAATTTTTTTTTACTGACCGAATTTGTTCGGATCATTTTTGTAGGGCAACAATTTTGTACGGTTGGTTATGAATTTTGAAAATCTGGGCCTTTCAATTTGGAAAAATGCGCGCATTTTGTCATCGTTCGACGGCGGCACAAAATGAATTATTTTTGCCAAAGTGCCGTTGACCATTTGCAGCGCAATGTCTTTGAGAATGGAGCCGATGCCATCATTCTAAATTACGCCAATTAAATTAATTAACATTGCTTTTTGCCTCATTGTTCCATTTGCCGCCAAAATTTTCTCTGTCGCCTTTTTCTCGGATTGCACTTTTTTGCTCGTTTTGGCCAAATTCGATGAGAAAATATGGCGTTTTCTTTTTTGTGTCCATTATTTTGTCCATTGAAATTGGCAAATTTCGCGTTTTGCGGAACCTTAATTAATAAAATTTATATATAATTATTATTATTTAATTAACAAACGGCTCATTAGTGAACGAAAAGTTGATGAACGATTCAACAATGAGCTCATTCGTCGCCTCCGTTTGGTGCCGATGTGCACAAATTTGAACAGCAAAACCAGCAGCATTTCTGGCACTGTTCAGATGTTTTTGGCACAATTCGCCGATGCCATTGACACTTGGCTTATTGCCGATGCTTTCATAGCATGCGTAGAGTTCGACGTGCCTTCAAATTTAAAATTTCCAAAAAATAAATTCCAAAAAAAGACTTTTCGCATTTTTCACTCGGCACAGCCATGCAAGCATTCACAAACCGTCCATCTGACCAATAGCCGGACGGTATTGGCTCGTAAATTTTGGCACGTTTTTCATAGTCATTGCATGCAATTTCGTATGGCCTCGCGGTGATGTTCAACAAGAATTTGTCCACTTCCGTCGGGAAGAAAATGTTTGTACAATTCATGCCAAAATGGTTCACATGCCGCACAAATGGCACAAAGCCAAAGGTTTGTTCAGTTGTTGGCACAATGCCAAAAGTGGTTGTTGTGCCATGGAATTTGGTTGGTGCCTTTGTTTTTTGAGTGACCAAAGATTGGGAAAGGCACTAAAAATTAAATTAATTAAATAATGAATTTTAAATATGAAATTTGACTTTCTCTTTGCACAATTTGGTGGTGCCGCCATTTTCTGCACAAAACGTTGTGCCAAATTCAAATGCCAAAACAAATGGCATAAAATCATCAAAAAATGCAGCAGAAGAAAGCGCTTCTTGAAGTTCGTTTCCAAGTGGTTCAGCATCTGTAAAATAATAATTACTATTAAAATATTATTATTATTTTGGCTTTACTTTTGGTCAAATTAATTTCCAAATATTTTTCCGTTTCTTTGATTTGTTCGGTGCCGAAAATGTCGTCGAATCCATGGCTTAATTTTAATTTTAAATTCATATTTTAAAATATTTTTCTCCCCAATTTGCCTCGATTCGTAGCTGATCATTCCGTCTTGGTGCTTTGCAATGATCAGTCCGTGCCATTGGTCTTCAGCAATCTCTTCGGCACATTCCATAAATTTCATTTTGCCAATGTTTCCTTTGCCCACCCCAAAACGTTTTCCAATTTTTCTGTTTTTGGCCATTTCACTTTGGTAGCAGAGGAGGAGCCTAAAATGAATTAAATATAATTAATTTAAAAAAATTTTCAAATATTTTACTTTGTGCAGTCATTTTCCACCAAAATTTTTCCATTTTTGCCATTGCATAAGTTCCAAATGCCAACGTCGGATGACAAAGGTCTGAAAAATTGAAAAAAATATAAAAAATTAAGCCCAAATATCCAGGCTTTGATTAGGCCTGAATCAAGGCTTGAACTCGATTATTTGAAATGCGTTTAAAATATAAAATATTTATTCGCTTTTTGATTACATAAGAAATTATTACCGTATCGGAGGAGATGAGCAATTAATGACCAAGCTCAGAAAGACGGTCAATAGAGAAAAAGATTTCATTTGCTAATTAAGTAATTAATATTATTTCTATTTAATTTATTTACTATTAAAAATATTTTTATTTATTTTACGAAAAAAATATTTATTTTCCAAATGATCAAATGAAATGAATGAATGAAAGTGGTGGGATGGAAGCAGTGAATTCCGTCATTGGACCAATCACTGAATTTTCTGTGTCGACGTGTAAAAAAGTAAAAAAAGGGGAAAAGCCACCAGCAGAAGAAAAAGCGGACGAACGACCACACATTTTGTAGCAGAGATTGTGGACACCGATAAATGACAAAAGTAATTTATTCATTTTTTTTTACAAATTATTGGCCAAATCATCACAAAATTATCCGACAAAATTTCCACCAATTTTTTATCGGACATTTTGGCGTAAAATATAAATGAATGCAAAATTAATTAATAATAGTACGTATTTATGATTGTAAACAAAATGATAAAATTGAATAAATGCTGTGATAGGATAATGCATAGAAAAATTGGTTCTTCTTCATTGGCTCAAGCGCCGCCGCCGGGGTCATTTTCAAAAATATTTCGAATTTGGTTTAAATAGACAAAAACTGGACTGATCAGGATTTTGATTGTCTTATAAAATGATCAATCACTACTCAGCTGATCAAAACTCACTTGTTTCAGAATTTAAACCCAAAAGCATTCAAAAAAATTTTTGTTGCTCTTTTTGATGTAATTTGAAAAAATGGAACAGAAAAATTTTTCGTTGAAAATTTTTTCGTGGTTTTAGATTTTCATTTTTTTGTTTTATTTTTCATTGTTGGCTTAAAATTTCCACTATGTTAAGCAATCTCGCTGTCATTTAAGTGCCCGCTGGCCAAAGAAAAATGAACATTGGACGTATAAAATATGAATTAGAGCCATTTTTTTGAAAATTCCAATTTTTTGTTCATTGAAAATTAAAAAAAAATCCATTGATCAGTCTGCTTCTCATATTTATACTGATCACTTTAAAAAATATGTGGAATTATTCCAAAAGTTTGCATATTTTTTAATTTTTAAGATTGAACAGCAATTAAACAACACAAAAAAGTGAATAATAAAAAAATATGAAAACATTTTTAATAAATTTTCAAACACTCCCAAAAATGAAAAAATATTTATATATTGTTCTTTTAATTTAATTTTATTTGAAATAATTTTTTGTACGTAAATTTTTCATTGAACTTTTTTGTCTTCAAGAAGTTTGGCACGGATTTTATTTACAAACAACAAAATAATGAAATAATTAAATGAATAAAAATACATTGGTTTATCAAATAAGGAATACAAAATTTACAATTGGAAAAATTAAACAAAAAGACGAAAACAAATTAAACAAAAAGACATCTCCACAGGCAATAATTAAATTTTTAATTGTTTTTATTAATTTTTTCGACGTTTTAAAACAAATTTTGTGAATTTTTTGTATAAATATTTTTTGTTTATTTAAAAGAGGATATTTTTGTTCTTTTTGCCAAAAAATAATAGCACATGCTGCTGATGGATGATGTGTTAAAAATGCGATAGTACTGAATAGAAATGGATTAAAAACAATGAAACCCTTAAAAATTAAAAAATTAAAAATAAAATAAAATTTTGCTGATTGAAATTTGGCCAAACTGATAAGCTGCAGAAGTCAGATCACCCACTGATCACTGATCTGCCCCTTTTCTCTCATGGATGGCCAACAAATGGCACGAACACATGGATAAGTGATGAAACATTGTTGGCCAAGAATGGATTTGGACTCAATTTCATCGGCGGCTGTTCTTCGACTTGCAAACTTTTGAACCGTTCTGGCACCCCAGCAGCTTTATAAGTCAAACAGTGGATTTCGTCCACCCGAATGATTTCTTTCGTCTCCGGCTTACTGTAGCCCCAAAAGCTTACGGTACCCCCTTCGGCCTTCTGCAATTCACGCGACCAACACACGGTAACGGTTACGGGACAAACTCACGAAAACGGGCACAAAACCATGATTTTCATTCACGGGACCAATATACTGTCACGATTCGCGGGACCAATTCACGCGACCAACACACGGTAACGGTTACGGAGATTCGAAAAAAAAGATTCTTTTTGTCGAAAAATAAATGTTGTTTTGAAATCTATTTTAATTATTTATTTATTTTTTGCTGATTAAAATTCTTTGGAATTTTCGTAATTACCGTATCAATTGTTTCTTTTTACAGTATCTCAATTGTTCAATTTTGTGCAACAATTTCTTGATCATTTCACAATCTTCCCCATATTCGTCGCATATGTTTGATTGCCCCTAAAATTTTTGTCATTTTCATTTTTGTATGTCTCCAATGCCCATCGATACAAATGTGATCGGAATAAGTTTAATTTATTTGTATTTTTTTACTTTCATTTAAATACGGATATACCGTATTTCCTAAAATAGAGCCCCCCCGGGGGTCTATTTTTCAACCCCCCCCCCCCCCCCTCAAAAGGGTGCTTTATTTTAGAGGGAGAAGGGGAAGGGGTTCTAATTTAGGAGGAGCTTGGGAGCTGTATTTAGGAAATACGGTATTTTTGAAAAATTAAAAAAAAATCGGCTCCATTTCAAGCCTCGGTTTAAAATTAGAAATGATGCTTTGGCCCATACCCTTTGCCGGATTTTTCTCATTTCTTAGCTCTTTTTTTCGGATAATTTTCGTACGGCTTCAAATTCGTCTGGGCACTGATCAGTTTGGAGAACTGAGCATTGGAATCTGGAAGAACGCTTTCATCCGATCAGCAAAAGGCGGCACCAAATGAATCATTTTGGCCAAATTTTCATTGAATTTTTCTGCTTTGAATTTTGGCGCCGCCAATTTTTTTGTTTGTAATGCATAGAGCTCGCATTTTGAGGCATATGCCTTTTTGGCTCTATTATGGTTTGTCCCCCATAAATTTATTTTTTGAAAAAATTACAATTTTTAAAGAGTCGGGTAAATTAAGCATAAAAAACCCATAATCCACTTGGTTTAAGGCTTCTACGTTGACTTTTATTATGCCTTTTTTTGCCTTTTTCGGGATTTTAGTGCCTTAAATGCCTTTTTTGGCATTTTGCCGTTTTGGTGCCTTTTTGGCATTTTTTACGAAAAATTCCATTAAAATGCAATAAAATTTGGAAAATACACCTCTAAGTGACCAGAAAAAATTTTCAGAAAATACACACCTAAGAATTTAAAAATTTTCTTAAAAAATAATTTTAATTTTTTTTCTTGGTAAAAAATTTTAGTTTTAAAAATTTTCCTTTTTCAAAAACATTATAAAATATTTATGTAATAATCATTTAAATGACCAAAATTAAGTTTTTTGGTTAAGTTTTAGGTGTTTTGCTCCCTAAAAATCCTTTAAAAAATTTTAAATGCCTTTTTTCATGTTTTTTCGGGATTTTCGTGCCTTTTCATGCCTTTTTCGCAATTTTTGGTGCCTTTTTTTGCGAGCTCTAGTAATGCAACCAAATAAAATAGTTTTAATATGAAAGGATAGGCCTAAGTGTTCTTTATAAGCCTGCAAAATTTCAAAAAATTAAGTTAGATTAAAAAAGATATGGCGCGCGGCGCGCCAGAAAAAAAAAATCATTTTTGTTAGATTTTTTTGGTGAGGACAAAGGTGCTTCAATCCATTTAAGTTTACAGATCCTTTCGTTATTTTTTCCATTTTACAAATTTTCAGACCATTGAAAATATTTCATTTAATTAAAGCATTGCCGAAATTGAAAAGAAAATAACATTTTTAATTAAAATCACTGAAAATTTTCGGTAGTTTTGCCAAAATTTTACAAAAAAAAAAGTCATTTTTTTCAATTTCCATTTATTTTATGTACATACGTTTTACCGCCTCCCCCCATTAAAATTAGCCCCTCATTAGCAGTCATCAGCAGATTTCAGAGGATGGCTTTGATGAAATCCTCCACAAACACTGGGCCTTTCATCATCATGTCTTTGCCGAAGTCGGCGTCAAACTGCTTTAAGTTGTTCGGCCTCGGCTTCGGCTTCTTACATAAAATCAAATTAAATAAAATGCCATAATTTATCGAATTTAAAATGCGGAATTTGCAAAACGTACAAATTTGGGGCCAGGACGTTTTCGCGTGGCCGTTTTCGCGTGGAGTACGTTTTCGCGTGAGTGCCTATTAGGATTGAAATTGGTCGGATGGGTGCCGAACATACATTTCGACCTATTTCGAATCCAAAACCGATTTCAAACAATTTTTTGTTTCGAATTTTTTAAGGTTTTCTAATGAAATTTTGTTAATTTTTATTGTAGACCGTTTTTTTTAAATTTTTTCCACGGGTTTTTCATTTTTTTAAAAATTTCAATTTTCTTTTTATTTTTGTACGTTTTGCCGCCCCTCGTCCCCTCCCCCCTCAATTAATTAGCCCCTCAAAAAAAACTTCAAATTTCTGCAATTTATACTTTTTGAAACCACTGACAAATTAATGACACTTTTTTGTGTATTTAAGCGGATGAATTCCCAAATAAAACCATCATATCAGAGTAGGGTTGACAACATCAAAGGGGGACACTTTTGATTGCAAATTTTTTTTTGAAAATAAATGCGATTTTGATATATCTTTGAAATTGCTGATCATGAGCTGCCCCTTTTTAAAGTCGAACTTGGCCAATTTATTATCTTTTTTCGCTCTATACCCGCAAAACTTTGACGCCTTTTTTCATGTTTGGTCTAATTTACAAGACTGATTAGTTTATATCCACACCGCATACACGCATATCACCAATACATACAATTCAAGTGATCGGATATTGATTGATTACAATACATACAATTCAAGTGATCGGATATTGATTGATACATGATACACACACATCAATGAAACACATATGTACAATTCAAATGATCAATCGGATAAATGACAATTTCTTATCCTTCTTCTGTTGTTGTGCCATGATGCTAATCCAACGCCCCATCCGCGGTCGTCGTCGTTGTCGTCGGAGCAGTCGCAGCAGCGGGCGCCTCAGTGTTCGTCGCCGCATCCGTTGTCGCAGTCGGCGCTCCGGTTGCGTCAGTGTTAGTCGCCACCGCCCCATCCGCGGTCGTCGTCGTTGTCGTCGCAGCGGTCGCCTCAGTATTGGTCGTCGCAGCCGTTGTCGTCGTAGTCGCACCGGGTTCGTTGGTGTTGGTCATCGTCACTCCATCCGCGGTCGTCGTTGTCGCCGGAGTCGTCGCAGTGGTCGCCGCGTCCGTTGTCACAGTCGCCGCTCCGGTTGCGTCAGTGTTCGTGGCTGCATCCGCAGTCGTCGTCGTCTGCTGCTGTGCAGCGCTCCTCCCCCGTCGGGCACGGCCTTTTTTCACGGTCTTCGGACGTCCACGGCCACGCTTTTGTCCAGCAGTGCGCGGCGCTGCCCTCGATTTGCGCGATCCCTTCGGTCGTCCAAGGAGCGGTTTGAGCTTGAGCGGACGACGCATCGCCGAGCCGCGCTTCTTCCTCTTGCCGGTCCCGTCATTGTTGTTCCCCTGCCGACGTGATGACGCTCGGCGCACCGCTGCACTCACACGCGCACGGGCGTTGCTTCGACCACGAACTGGCGCGGTCCGTCTGTTGTTGGTTGAGGCGCCCTGCTGTCGTCGACGAGCTCTCTGAACAACGGCGGGGCGTAAATGAGACACGGAATTAGTCGCAGCAAAAAAGAAAGCGCCAGGGACTGAAGCGGGCGCCAACTGAGTTTGAAAACTTTAAGAAGTCATTTTTTTCGGCACTTTTGCTGTTTAGGGAGGTCCCGAAAAAGAACGACAGAGAATTTCATTTCCACACACTATTTTCACAATTCTCTTTATCTGCTTCCAGTATGCCTTAGTTAAGTGCGGTATAGACGCATAGTTTTTAAAAATGTTGCTTTATCTTTGAAGACGCCATAAACATATGCGTCTCTACCGCTTATAACAAGGGACAGTGGAAGAGCAGAGAAAGAGAAACATGAAAATAGTGCCATGGAAATGACTTTCTCTGTAAAAACGGGATCCTTAAACAAACAATCATCGGGTTTCCTAAAACAGCAAAAGTGCCGAAAAACATGTTGGCTTCTTAAAGTTGTCTGATTAGACGCAGTTGACCGACCCCTACCGCCAGGGAGGGCTCACCGAACGCGCTGCTGTTGACGCGCGACGGCGTGAAGCAGTCCTCCTCGTCCTCGTCCTTGTCCTGGTCGTTGTTTGGGTGTTGCCCGGCGTGACGATGTCCACAGTCATTTCGGCCAAATTGTAGACGGATTGGTATACAGAAGACAGAAGCTGGGATACTGAGCTAAAATGTAAATGGAGAATTCGTATGTGGTAAACGCAATACATTGATTGTGAAAAAGTTCGGGAAGCCGGAACAAATTTTCGGCATTTTTAAATGGGGTGAAAAAAAAGTAAGTTCGGGAAAACCCATAAAATGTCAAAAATTGACGTCCGTTTAGGCCAATTTTGAATCCCGGGCCCGAATTCGAACAAAAAGTCTAAAATTCTAACTTTTTGAATTGCGTGTTTTTGCTCTCAAAGATGGTCTAACAATTTTTTTTATTGAAGCATTGATGACCTTTGTTCATTTCTTCGTTTTTAAGCCGTTGCTTTGAAGAAAAACTTGAAGTTTCGACTTTTTATTCGAATTCATGCCCGGGTTTCGAGATTGGTCAAAATGGATTTGCCCTATTCGTGATCACTGATCAGCACGAACAGAAAAAACACTAGGAGAAACATTTTTTCATATATTTTTGAAAACAACAAATTTTTTTTGCTATTTTTGTTAATAGGTATGGTGGGGAAAATAATTTTTTAAGAGTTTAACTAAAAACCCTGAAGGGACTTATCAAATTTAATTAAATTTTGAAATACTTAATTCAAGACGGCATGGCGACAAATAATAACAAAGGATGTCAAATGTGGTGATCATCAGCCGACGGAAAGCGGAAATAAGAAAAATGAATTGTGTGTGTGTGTGGGCATTGGCCGAAAATTCCGTTCCTTTTATACTAAATTTTGTTGGAAACGCGGAGAGAGTCGGGGTCACTTTGAGGGTTGGGGTCAGGGCTGGCCGTGATTGAATTTCCAATCACGGAAATCCGTGAGCCGTGAACCGTGATCACGGCACCCCAAAAAGCCCGTGATTCCCGTGATCCGTGAGCCGTGAGCCGTGATTATAAAAAAAAAGTTTTCTAATGATTTTTTTATTTAAATTTATTTTAAAAAACGGAATTTATTCGCTGGAAAAATTCCCAAAAGATATTTTAAAGAAACCAAACAATATAGGTAAACGTTTTTTTTGCGGTGTGCTTTTTCCAAAAAACTTCGAGTACAGGAGGCAGAACAGGGGGTGCCAATAGGCGCCGCCGTGAAAAATTTTGAATTTTTGAGTGAATTTATTAACAGATTTTTTCCAAAAAATGAACAAATTTACGTTTTTTTGAACCAATGGAAAATAAAGGGCTATTTTTTGCCATTTGGGGTCAAAGTTTCAAAAAAATAAGGTAAAATGGGGGTCCGGCGGTGCCGATAGGCGCCGCCGTGAAAAATTTTGAATTTTTGAGTGAATTTATTAACAGATTTTGTCCAAAAAATGTCCAATCATTTGTTAATTTATGGGTTTTATGCTGTTTTAAAAAATAACGAAAAATAATTTTAATGTAAAAGAGTTTATTTTTAATTAATTTCAATTAAACTAATTTAAAAAATATGAAAAATGTAAGGTCCCAAAGGGGAATTGAACCCAAGGGACAAACAATTGAAGACAGAGGGCTTAACCACTAGACTAATATATATACAGATAGCTGCTTAACAAAAAAGAATTTATTTATTTAATTTTTTCTCAAAAACTCTCTCTTCACACCAATTTCCTATTTTCGTCTCAATAAAAATTCCTTATATAAAATGCCAATCACGGATCAAAATCACGGAAAAAATGAAAAAATCCGTGAGCCGTGATCCGTGATCACGGCACCCCAAAACCCCCGTGATTCCCGTGATCCGTGAGCCGTGATCCGTGATCACGGCCAGCCCTGGATGTGATGGAATGTAACGGCAAAAGCGGTGGATCGGACGGACGGACATTTGACGATTAACAATATTTATGTTAATTAGGTTAGTAAATGAAATTGTGTGAACAGCAAAAAAGTGGTTGAAAAATAATCGTAAAAATGGGAGCCGGGACGATTGAGTACGGCCCGTTTGAGTTCGGAGCAAAATTATATAGTGGGTTGGACAGTAATGCCCTGCTTCTGGGGCGTCCGTCGTTGAACCAAAAAATCTCGGGTTCGCAATGTTCGAGAGTCCTAGGCCTCGAGTCTTTGAAGTAGAAAAGTCTTGGATTTCCCCAAGCCACGGCAAAAATTCTGTGCCGACCATGTGCTGCTGTTGCCGCATTCGAATGATCCAAATAAATGATGCAATGAATGTTTTTTTGTGGCCAATTTGTGATGCCGTTATTTCTGCTTTTTTCTGCTGCGCAGCTTTTCTCGCCACTTTTTTACTTTTTAACACATTTCCGCCAAATTTTTATTCTCGACACAGAGACCGAAGCCCAACAAGCCCGGGACTTTAATCGATTCGAGATTTTTTGAGATTTTTACAAAAAAAATCGAAGGCTCAAGTTAATTTTTTTAGGCGATATTTATCAGATTTTGTCAAACATGCTTAAAATTATAAGGAAAATTTCTGGCCCGGTGAAATTTGAATTTTTAGGCATGAAAAACTACCAATAAATAGGGGCAGACTCTAAAAACCCTCGAAATAAGCATTAAAATGAGAAAATAATCTCTTAAAATTGTCAAATAAAATTTAAATATTAATACATAGAAAGGTTGAACAGTAAATTATAATTTTAAAAATAATTTTATTAATTAAAATCATTTGTTGGGATTGAAATGTGCCAACCTAGGCCATTCCCCACACCCATACTTTTTGGAAATTCGGCATTGTAATCTCTTTTAAATAACCTCCTTCTCGACAAGGCAAGATTTGCTTCAAGAATGAGAAGAAAAGTTTTACGGCGAAAGAAAAAAATTGTTATTTTTTAAAATTTGAATGGATTGGATTGACTAAATCTTCTCAATTTCAACCGACCTCAGCCTATTTTGTTGGTATTCTTCAACATTTTAATTCATTTATCAAAAAATATTAAAAATAAATAATAAATAAGAATTATTTTTTTTACAATGTGCCAAGTTCATAATGATCACCACTGATCAGAAGTGGCGAAAGAAGCTGCGCAGCAGAAGTAAGACCAACGGCACCACAAAAGGGTCCAGTAGAGCTGCTCGAGATTCTCGGACTCGTCAACTTCTAATCACATTTTTAAAATTAAAAAAAAATTCAGTCCAAAATGTTTGAGACGGAACCGACGCCCTTAATTACTAACAAGGGAACATATCGAACTGTATGTATCCAAATCACTTTAAAACCACTTCTATCGTGTAGAGAATAGTCGATTTATTATTGCCGAAAAACCCAGCAAAAAATTGTTAATTTGATTCTTTTCTTCCACCTAGCATATTTTTATTCAGTTATTTTATTTTATTTTATTTTATAGTAATATTTGGTAGAGAATTCTTTGCTGATCATTTTTTAAAAAAGTTCATGGCTCTATCAGTAGCTTTCAATTTTTGAATTTTTAAAAATTTTGTCATTTTTATCGATTTTTCGCAACTTTGATCACTTTTTTCTGATCTTTTTTGGCGCCGGAGCCAAAAAAGCCGAAAATTGGCAATAGTAAATCGACTATGCTCTACACGATAGAAGTGGTTTTAAAGTGATTTGGACACATACAGTTCGATATGTTCTCTTGTAAGACAGAATCGGCCCCAGACGGAAGTGACCCCTACCGTATACCACCCAATCATTTTTAGTATTAATTACTGTACTTTATTCAAACAATTTTCAATTTTCGCGGCCGGAAACTCATCGATGCAAAAAAAAACCAATTTGATTATCCGCTGTTCAACAGTGATTACTCATCACATCAACTGGGAAAGTGGTGGGATGTGATGGAATGTAACGGCCAAAAGCGGTGGATCGGACGGACGGACATTTCAATATTTATGTTAATTAGTTTAGTAAACGAAATTGTGTGAACAGCAAAAAAATGGTTGAAAAATAATCGTAAAAATAGGAGCCGGGACGATTGAGTACGGCCCGTTTGAGTTCGTAGCAAAATTGGGTGGTGGTGGTGGTTGATAGAATAATGCCCTTCTGCTGCTGGAATGTCCGTCGTTAACCAAGAAAGTCTCGACTTTGCAATGTTCAAGAGTCTCGGCGCCGAGTTTTTGAGCAGAAAAGTCTGGATTTTCCCAAGCCTCGGCAAAACATAAAAATGAATAATGCAATAATGCATGTTGGTGCCAATTTGTGGTGCTGTTGCTTCAACTTCTGCTGCGCAGCTTTCTCGCCACTTCAGATGAGTGATCAGTGCCCCCGAATCAGACCATGGGCTGGGCAGGGGATTTGAGAGGGATGCATTATTTACCTCTAATTAATGGGTTTATCATCATTTTTTGAATTGCATTAATTTTCTTATGCAAAATATTTTAAGAAATTGTTTTTATCAATTTAAAAAATTTAAAGTAATAGAAATTCTTATTGTTCAACCTTTTAAAAAATTTAAAATAATGGAAAACTCAGAATTTTTAATGCGATTTTATTAATTATAGAAAGGTTAAGTTCGATAAAACTTTTTAAAATATAAGCTTAAAAATATGCGTGATTAAAAATTCCATAAAATTTTTTTAATAGAAATAGTTAAGTTCAAAATTAATTAATTCCTAGAAATTTTGATCATCCACAACTCATTTAATTAATTGATTTAAGTTTGTCCACCTGGGAATTTTTTCAGGATATGGGATGAATTAGTTTAAAAGAGGTTGATTCTCTTCCTTTTAGTATCCCTGCAAAGTTTGGTGCGCTTCTGATCACTTTTCAAAAAATTAGGTATGGGAGACAAAAATTTTTCAAAATGAAAAATCCAAAAAATTTTTAGGGAAACCCCCTAAAGGATGTAAAATTAATTACAAATAAATATTGTTCTGTTACCCTGCAAAATCTGGTGGTGCACTTCTCTGATCACTACTCGAAAAAATATGTGGGACAAAATGTTTTTCAAAAATTCAGAATTTTTAAAAATTTTAAAATCAATAAGAGTTGAACCGCTTTCAAGCATTCGCTTTTTCTTGAGCTGTTTTCCCATTAACTAATTTTTTTGGTACAAATGGATGAAAATATTAATGCCGCCAAAAAATGTGGAGAAAATTTGAAATTTTTATTCAAATTTTGAGTACAAATTTTTGATTTGAATATTTTTATGGAAATGGATCCGGTGGTGCCAAAAATGATCTGCTGCTGATGGTCGTGCTTGGCTGACTTTTGCGCTGCGAAACGTATGCCTTACGCCGCGCGACATTTATACCGGAATGCAAAAACTGACATTTGGACAACTCATTAAGTAAAAAATAATGTAATTAATCCAATATTAAAATAAATTTTAAGCGTGGCGAAAAAGGCACGGCACCAAATTCTCATCACACAAAATATGTTATGTTAACAGAGTTTCGCCGAAATCCTCAGTAAAAAACTCGTGTTCGCAATGTTCGAGAGTCTCGGGCCTCGAGTCGTTGAAAGAGAAAAGTCTCGGATTTTTTCAAATCTCGGCAAACATTTTGTGCCAACCATCTGCTGCTGTTACGGCATTAAAATGATCAAATTTAATGATAATTTGTGGTGCCTTTTATTTCGATTTCTGCTGCTTCTGCTTTCGCAGCTTTTTTCGTCACTTCTGATCAGTAAGGCTTCCATTTTTAGGCACAAAAATCGCGAAATAGGCACAAAAATAGGCAAAAAAATTTTTTAATTAACGC
Source organism: Heterodera schachtii (assembly GCA_023374025.1). Taxonomy (NCBI): domain Eukaryota; kingdom Metazoa; phylum Nematoda; class Chromadorea; order Rhabditida; family Heteroderidae; genus Heterodera; species Heterodera schachtii. Next base: position 307,799 of record SIJG01000111.1, read on the forward strand.
TTTTTAGGTAGCAAATCACGTAAAAAATTAAGCAAAAAACTTAATTTTGCTTATATTTCAATTGTTTTAAAGTTTTTTCGAATAAGGACATTTTCCAAAAATTTTTATTAAGAAAAAATAATGAATTTTGCGGATCAATTTTTCTGAAAATTTTTTCAATTCTTAGGGGGTGTATTTTTTGAAAAATTTTCGAGTCGATTCTTAGGGGTTGTTGGGAATGGTCATTCGTTCATATTTTAAATTTCCCGCGCTTTTAATGCTGAACATCACTATTATTGATTTCAGCCATTCCCTCTTTGACCCGTCCTTAAATATCAGTCCTTCCTCTCAGTTGTCGCCTCCTCCACACATCATTTTATTTTGCTCCTTCACTCCGCCATTTCTTCTGACTTTCATTTTCATATTTATTTCTTGTTTGTCTTTTATTTATTTCTTCAATAAATTTGCATTTTAAAAGTAAAAGACACAACAGGGGTGTAAGTTTCATTTTTGTTAAGAATTTTTAAAGAAAATCTTGAAAAAGCCGCCAAAAATGGCGAAATAGGCACAAAAATAGGCATTTAGGCATTAAGCACAAAAAGTCCAAAATAGGCAAAAATAGGCATTATAAAAGTCATCGTAGACACCCTAAACCAAGCGAAAAATGCTTTTTTCGTGCTTATCTATGCGTATTAAGTGCGCAAAAATTTTAGGCATTTGCCTAAAAATGGAAGCCCTACTGATTAGTGATCACGCATATTCAATTGCAAGCTTGGCATATTGTAAAAAATGATTTTGCCCAAGAAATGAAAATGCAGAAGAATACCAAAGACTGACAATGAAATGAGACCGATAAAAAACAATTAATAATTTCAACAAAAATTTCAAATTTTCTACGGCATCTCATCTGTCGGCAGTTGCCGTCTTCATCCTTTATACAAGAAAAAATTGTTAATTTTTTAAAATTAAAATTGATTGAATTGACAAAATCTTTATTTTGTTTTTTGGCATTATACCATATGCGATATCAAATGTTCTTATTGCCTGATCATTTTCCAAGCATTTTTTAATTGTATCCCTCTCAAATCCCTTGCCGAGCCCACACTGATCACTCACTGATCAGAAGTGGCGAGAAAAGCTCAACGGCACCACAAATTGGCACAAAACATTCATTGCATTCATTCGATTTGATCTTTTTAATGCCGAAAACAGCAGCAGCAGATGGTCGGCACAAATGTTTACCGAGGCTTGAGAAATTCGACACTTTTTCATTTTGTTCCAAACTCAGTTGGCCCGTACTCAATTGTCCCTGCTCCTATTTTTACGATTATTTTTCAACCACTTTTTTTGCTGTTCACACAATTTCATTTACTAAATAACCTAATTAACATAAATATTGTTAATCGTCAAATGTCCGTCCGTCCGATCCGCCGCTTTTGGCCGTCAAATTCCATCCCATCCCAGCACTTTCCCCGATTGATATGATGAGTAATCACTGTTGATCAGCGGATAATCAAATTGCTTTTTTTTATGTTTTGTTAATTTTCTGGGGGGGGGGGGTTGGGCTAATTCGTTGTGTTTGGCTCTGATTGGCTGCTGCTTTTCCAGTGGCAAAGCTCCGCCCCTTGCCAATGTTAGCCGAACAACCTCAGAATTCATTCATTCATTCAATCATTTGTTTTCAAATGAAATAAATTTTCTAAATAAATATTTTTAATAAATAAAAATAAAATAAATTAGGAATAAGAATTAAGTTAGTTCTCTGATAGAGCCAAGTTCCTAAGGACACTAAATGGGATTAGTCAGTCATTAGAGGGAAGTTACAATCTAATTAGCACGACTCCGGGTCGGTCAAGTCCGCTAATTGAGCTCCATTAGTACTGGCCTGAACACAAAGACATCAATTAGGAAGGATAAAATTGTCAGCTTAAGGCAATTAGCCCTGTGGCTTAATGATCCTTAATTGAGGAACAAGTACAATTAGCTTAACACCTGTGGATAATAAAAACGATTAGTTGAATAGCGTGTGAAAATTAGTGTGTTGTACGTACGATCTCAATGCCAAACCTCGGGCCAATTAGCTTACACTGATGGCAATGACTAATTAAAACATTATATTAGCCCCGTGGCTTAATGACTCTTACACTGGGGAACCGATTTCAATGCCAAACCTCGGGCCAATTAGCTTACACTGATGACAATGACTAATCAAGACATTACATTAGCCCCGTGGCAAATGACTCTTACACTGGGGAACGAGTGCAATTAGCTTAACACCCATGGGTAATTAAAAACGATTAGCTTAATTAATTAGTGTGTGCTTTGGACGATATCATTGCCAAGCTTTTTACACTTATGGCTAATTAAGAGATTTTGTTGCCTTTCAGAATGTTCGGCATAATGTGCCGTCCGGTTCTCTTCATGGTATGTGCCTTCTTCGTATTGTTTTTTGTTTACGCCACCAAGCCTGAACTGTTCATGCCCAACCATGCCCCAACCGATGAAAACGAAATCCCAAACATCGGAAAAGCTGAACCGAATGCAATTGGCCGTTTTGGACATGATCACCCGCGCAACTCGGACACGGAAACGGAAAAGCCCGCGCACGGATTCGGTATCAGTCCCGAATTTTAACCCGTTTTGGCACTTTTGTAGCCAATTTTTTGGGAAATGAAAATGGAAAGGCCAAGGACAGGATTAAGACGTGGAAAAAATCATGAAAAATGGTTAATCGGCTTCATGTCCTTGTTCAAGGACGTAAAAAGCAAGGACAGGGGAAAAGACTTTGGAAAACCATGACAAAATGGTTAATGAGCTTCGTGTCCTGGTTCAAGGACGCCGAAATAAATGGCTAATTACAGGGACGTAATGAGTGTGACTCTTTAGAAGGGCATAATTAATTAGTCAATGAAATTACCTAAGCTGTTACCGGAATTAATTGGAATCCATGGAAAATTAATTGATTGATTGATTGACAATTGATTCTGATCAATTGATTGTCATGCACTGATTTGAAATGTCTCATTGATATTTAGTTGACCAATTGTCCATGATTGGGGCACTGTTCTTTGGACAAGTGCTCATCGCAATTTTGGTCAATCACCCACCCGGCAAAACTGGTGCCGATTTTTTTTTTTTTTGGAAAATCCAATTATTTATTTATTTTTTTTTGAGACATCCGATTCTTCCGCTCGCTGATCATTGTTTTGGTTAGCATTGTTGTTTCGGTGGAAGCGCCGAGCTTTGGAGCAGGTGTGTACACAAAAATTACACCATAAATAACAATGATGTGTGGTGAAGTCAGATAAATGTGCCGAAATACACATAATAAGCTGTTATCGATTAAGCATTAAATTTAAATTAAAAAATAATTATTTTTCGTTTATTTTAAAAATGAAAAGAGATTGCTAAAAATGGTGAATAGGCGATTAAGAATTTTCAAAGAAAAATTTTATGAAAATATTTAAAATTTCAAATTATGAATTAAAATTTAAAGTTTCTTTTTGAAATTTAAGTATCAGTTTTCAAAAAAAAATCTTGAAATTTATATTTTTTCTTAAATGTTTTTTAACTTTTTAAAAAAAATATATCTGATTTTTTGAGAGATGTAAATTTGATGGGTTTAAGCGTACATACCATGAACATAGCATTTAAATTTTTTAAACATAATAATTTGAAAACATGGAACCAAGGGCGTAGCCAGGGGGGCTGAGCGGGCTAAAGCCCCCGCCCTCCGAAATCCAAAAATAAAAATTTTATACAAATTTTTGAAAGTTTAAGCAATTCTGAACCAATTACATTAAAATTTCAAAAATTTTCCAGACTCCCATTTGACCATATTTTTGAAAAAGGGAACCAAAATGGCAAAAAATAGCCATTTTTGGCGAAAAACGGCTACAAATTCCTGTAAAATACACTCCTATTCCGGGATTTTTTTAAAAAGAAAACTGAACCCTAAAAAAATTGAATTTTTGAGTTAAGCCCCCCCCCCCCTCCCGAAGCCAAGGGTCTCTGGCTACGCCCTTGCATGAAACATGGAATGGATTTTTCTTGAATTAAATTTATATTTAACAAATCTTAGGTCAAGAAAACGGTAATTAAATTTAAAAATTTGGAATATTATTTACAGGTGGATTTAGCCTCTCAACGCCGGATTCACTCTTAACCGACACGATGTGCAACTACGATTATAATACAGTCAAAGATACTGTGCTCGGACCGGTGCAGAAATATCTACCAAATATGGGGATTGATTTTATCGCGAGCTTTACGGTTGCGGCAAAATTGCCACCAGACAGTGACGGAAAAGTTGCCGGCACAATGTGCGAGTGCGGTTGGGCAAAATGCCATCCGGCACCCGGCACTAAGGGAAGCACGTGCTGCGCTGAAAACTATCGTTTTGTGTGCTGCAAGGATGTCAGTGGGATAATTAAAGCATAATTAATTATGTTTGTGATTAATTCCCCTGACTCCAATCACTAGAATTATTTTTTGAACTCATCAAAATTAGAAGTCTCTTTTTTTAAATTTTGTTTTGCTTTTAAAAAACTAACCGACGAAATATTTAAATTTCTCTAACCGCCCATCCCTGAGAAAATGCGCTTTCATGGGCGAAATTTTTTTTTGAAATTTTGAAAGGGCCGGGGGGTGAAAAAGGGGGGGGGGGCGGGAGGGGACGGTGGAGCGTCAAACAAACAAAAAATGTGTTCATTCTCGATTGAAGAAGCATTTTATAAATATGCCAATTATTCAATAATTTAGCCGCCGCCCGTAAGTGCATTTTCCATGCCTATCAATTCAAAACTTTGTTCTCTGTGTAATTAATTAGCCAACCCCGGAGCAAGTCAAACAAATTGACGGATGTAAAGCGGCTGCGAATCAGCTTTGCAAGTGCGGCTGGTTCGCATGCGTCAAACAGGAGGGCGCTCCCGCCACTCCATGCTGCGCCGAACACTTCAACTTCTCATGTTGCACGGAAGCAAGATTTTCTGGCACTTAAAATATTTGAAAGGGCATAGGCACACACATCCATCCATGGCTTCGGGGGCGGGGAGGAGGGGCTGAATTCAAAAATCAATTTTTAGGGGGTGTATTTCCTTTTTTTTTTTTTGAAATCCCGAATTCGGAGGTCTTTTGGAGTCCATTTTATGGTAAATTGGGGGGTCCGGCGGTGCCGATAGGCGCCGCCGTGAAAATTTTTTGGAACTCATGTAATTAGTTAAGAGAATTGCTTAAACGGATGGCCTAGTAAAAGGAAGCGGTTGACCCCTCGGGGGCGGCCCATCTAATAAATTAAATTGGCTGCCAATTTTATTGCCTTTTTAAGGTGAAACCTCCACCGCCGGTATGGACACATTTATTATTTGTTTTGGTCGGCTGAAAGCACCGAATTGAACGAATGAAAAACTCAACTTTTTAGACAATTCTCTAAATGATGTTTTGCTAATTGGTCCCCCGTTTAAAAATTAAGCCTCAAATCGAGCACGATTTGGAGTGCAAAGCCGCGCGGGAGACTTGCCCATGCGGGTGGGCCGAATGCATTCCGAAAGCGGGCGAACGGGCGAGCCCATGCTGCGCGGAGCATTACAACTTCACTTGCTGCGTGAAGGCAATCCGCGTGCTTTTAGCGACCGGGAAATTTAAAAGTGCCAACAAGTTCCCACGGCGTGACCAGAAAATGCGTCAGTCGAAAAGTCAAAATTTTCGGAATTAGAGTATTTTCTTAAAAATAAGGCTAAAACCCGGAAACAAACTGAAAGCAATCAATCCTTCAATAAGGAATCTTTTATGCCATTTTTGAACCAAAAATGCTAAATTCGAAAATTTGGACTTTCGACTTTTTGTTCGAGTTTGGGTCCGGGGTTCGGAATTGGCCGAAATGGATACCGAATTCGTGGTCAGGCCCTCGAAAACGCAAGGAACTTGATATAATATATATATATATATATTTATATAAAAAAATTTTTTGTTTTCTGTTAAGGCTCCACCGGTACGTCTACAGTATGACTGATTGAAATTTTTGTACACTATGGTATGCGCCATTGTTTTACACTTTCCTTCTTCAAAAAGATACCGCCAAAACAAATTGCTCAAATTGACGAATGCAAAAAGGCAGCGGAGACCTGCGGCTGCGGATGGTACAATTGCATTAAAAATCTTGGCCAACCGTCAACTGATTGCTGTGCTGAGCACTACGAGTTTAAATGCTGCACCAATGTAATTAATTAATTAATTAATTTGTAATTAAATAATAATCAAGTTAATGACATCATTGGCTCAAGTTTTTTTAAATGATACTCAAATCGTGAAATAATATGTAAATAACCGGTCTACCTCAGTTCGTCCCCGGCACGATTCGGCCCCAGCGGCTTTTTGGCTATAATTTTTTTCTTTGTCAACCAAATTCAACATTGTTGGTATTTCGAAAGCTCTAAGTGTCCTCTATTAGCCTGCAAAATTCTAAAAAAATTTCATCTAAAATCTAAATATTTTGAGTCTTTTTTGTAAGCTTATATAAACAATAAGATGTTCGTCGTCATTTAAAAAAATCTTTTTCATTTTTGTTTTGAAATTTTTAAAATAAGAAATTAATAAACACATTATAATCAATCAATTGACAAAGCGAATAAATGAAATTTGTCTGTTTAATTTAATATGAATTAAATTTTTCATTTTTCATTTTTATTATAAATTATGAATAATTTTGTTTTTTCATTCTTTTGTGGATAACAGAAAGATTCAATTTTTTGTCATTTATTTTCCTTAAGTAAATTTATCTATTAAATATATATAAATATTAGTCATATTCACAAAATAAATAAAAACTTGTGAACGGCTCGAGCTGAGACAAGGTTGAATGGACTTCCTTAAAATATATAATGTTATTTTCATTTTTAATAAATAAAAATAATATAATTAAATACATTTCATTTTATTACCAATTAAAAATTTATAAAATTTACTTTATTTTGGTTATTTTATTATTCTTTTCTTTTACTTTCCCTTTAGAAATTTAATTTATTTTTTAGCTATTTGTAAATCTCGAATAGCTGTCCTTTAAAATATTTAAGAATTCTTACTAATTTATAAGTACATGCATTTTTAGCGCTTTATTAGACAATTTTTTTTTGTTAACTGAACGCTTTTTTAATTTTATTTTTATTAATTCAATAAAAATTGTTTTTTTATGTAGATAATTGCAGATTATTAAGTACTCCATTGTTCCTTTTTCCCGCATGGAATGCTTTCCCCGTTGCCTGGACCTGTTTAAAAGTTAATAAATTGAGAAAGTAAGTGAAAATTGGATATTGCTTTAAATAATGAAAGGGACATAAAAAAATTGGTAATTTCTCAAATACCAAATGCAATGTTGTTTGGAAAAATTAATTATGATTTCAGGGCAAAGACCTTTTTTGTAGAGCTCGTGATCTCGGAGCATCTTTTATCTTTTAAATATCTTTTTCGTGAACCTTTTCTTTGTATTTTCGCGATTTATTAGAGTATATATTCTCACATGCAAATGTTTTCTTTCGAAGTTTTTTTTAATTCATTTTGAATTTAAAATCATATGATTTAGATTTGTTAATTATGTATTTTTTTTATTCCTTATTTGCATGTTACTTTTTTTGCTTTTAATTTCGATGTACTCTGAAAGTACCAATTCTCGATTTCTATCCTGTATGCTTAATCACTTGCTATTTTGATTTAGTCCGCTTTTAAAGTAAAAAAGATATTATTAATTTATATTTTAACAAAGATTTATTTTAATTATCTTTATAGGTTCTTTAAAGAATCTCTAACTTAATTTTATAATTTTAAAAATTTTGAATAAATTTTTTGTACTTTAATTTTTTTTTTTTATTAATTATATACTTGCTTTTATTTATTTTATTTTTAAATATATGTCGAATAATCATTTCTTTTCAATTTAATTATCCTTTAATATGATTTATGGACACGTGACTTCAAGGTTTTATAGGATTGATTCTTAAAGTGCACTGAAAACGAATTACACACTAAAAATTGAATTTTTATAATCTCTAATAAAAATTTTTGAATTTATGTTAGGTTTCTATGGCAAAATGCTATGTTTTTTAAATGACATGAAAAAAAATCGATAATTAAATATTTTGGTAAAACTCAACAATCTATTAATAAAAACAAAAATAAATAAAAAATAAAAATTGTTTGACATTTTTCGTTTTGGGACTGATATCTTTTTTTTTTTGTTTTTTACTAATTCATTTTAAATATTTTATTTACTTTTTTCTAAGTGAAAACCAATTAATGTCTGTGATTTATTTATTTAAATAATGTTTAATTAAGACAAGTTTTTGTATGAAAGGAAATATATATTTTTTTGTCTCTTTTCTTCCAGAAATTAATTAAAACTTTTAAAAATATTTTGATCTTTTTTTATTAAATTAAATTATTTGAAATTATATTTCATTTAAATTACTAGAACGAAATTTGAGTTTCTTTTACTATTGACAGCATTAATCATTACTAACATTTGTTTAGAAAGTATAATAAATAAAATTTGGTGATTTGCTTTTAAAAAAACTTACGCTCTGTGATAATTTCTTTTTAAATAATATGTTAGAATTTATATATAGCATTTATTAAGGGATTTGTTCAGTTGTATTTTATTAGAAGGTCGTAGTAGCAATTTCCAAACTGCTTATAAGAGTGATAATCTTTATATTTGTCATTTTATCACTCTACCAATTTATTAATAAACAACATTTGTTATAATTTAAAATTTATATCATTTTTCATTTTAAGAATGTGGAAATTGAAAATTTAATACAGAACAAAAATTTTTTTATCCAATTTTTGTTGGTTTTATTATATTATTGTTTTGTTGTAATAATCTAATAAATACCCCTTGCAGAGTTTTCAACAATAATGCTCTATCAGATGTTTAAATTTTAATTCTATATTGTTTTGAGAATTTAAAAGTTAAATAACTAATTTAATTTTTATTTATTGATTTTTTATTAATGTATTTTTAAGTTCTATTAATTTTTACCAATGACTTTTTTAAGATATATTTTTTGCTTTTTCAGAATCATCCCGGCAAATATATATTTATTTTATTTTCTAGGTATGAAAATTATAATTCTGGTAAATGTTCGTTCGTTATTTTTGGTCTGCTATACTTATAGTCTTTTATTATATAAAAATTATATATAGAATTAGTGGTAAAGATAATTCTTTGTATTCTTCCGACTCAAAGGTCGGGTGGACATTTTTTCTTCGTTATTTTATATCCATTTTTATTAGATTTCATCGGTGAAGTATTGTGCATCAACAGTTTATCAATTATGATTTTATTTAAACTTTTTTACTGAGAAAAGCTGTAAGCATTGCTTTTCATTTTATTTTCGTTTTTTCTTCATTTTCTGCGTGTTTCTGTCGATGAAAAAGACGAGCTTATCGTCCTTCTCGCTGCTGACATTGTTCGCCTACACTATTTCTCTACTGAATTCATTTTTATTTCAAGGATCAAATGATGGTAAATTTTATTCATTTTATTTTTTATTATTAAGTAATATTGCAATATTATAATAATTTAATATTTAGTTTATTATATTATGTTGCACCAAAACAAATTTCTTAGCTTCATACTTTATTTCAGATGATACAGATTCCTTTTATAATATTTTTTCATAATCTAAGTTTTTATAATAAGGTTATAAAATTATTTTTGTAAAAAGTCAAATAAAATTGTTTTAATATTTTCATTGCAATTCAAATGTTATTTCCTTTTTTTATCTTTTTACGTTAATAATCATTGTATGGCTTTTATTCTAATAACAATATTTAGAGGAATTAATATTTTATTCATTTTTAAATTTTTTAAAAATGATTTGTATATTATCTCATAAGTTAAGTTCCGTAAAAACGAACCGCATCATTTAAGAACATTCCATGTATCTCCCATGAAGTCTATAAAAATTTGTCTGTCTTCCAAATTAATTATTTTTTTTGTTTGTTCCAATTAATTATCAGTTTTTGAATTAATTTATGGTTACTTTTTTGAATTGATAATTTTATTGCTATATTTTAGAAATGAAAAATTAAGTTAGAATTGAAAAACCCTCCATTCTTCATTTGCTTGCTAATATTCGATTAAATACTGTGATGGGTCATTAATTAATCAAAAACTATGAAAATGAAAATTCAGCTAACAAGAAATTTCGAACATTTAAATTATATTGTTTTGGATTTATTTGGTAATAGATTAGTTATTTCGGATTGTTATAATTCTTCAAATGTTTCTTCACTTTTGCATCATAAATATTTTTTATTAAAATTATTGCTTATTTTAACAATTAGTTTGAATTTCTATTTCCTATTTTATTTTTTATTCATTTATTTATTTACTTTTGTTCTTATAGTATAATACCATTTTTTTTTTTGCAGTTTTTTAAAATTTTATTCTTGTACTGCGCTGCTATCTTACGAAAGATTGATCAAACCTTTTTGATTAATTTGTATTATTTTGATTGAATATCTTCTTGAGTTTTATTGAGCGTCATTCCATATTAAAGGAAATTGAAATAGTAATTAGCTATTTTATACATATTTGTTATTTAAAAAGTTCGATTATAAAATTATTTATTATATTTTAAAAGATTTATCCCATACAAACAAATTATTATTTATTTCAATCTAAAAAACTTAGAGCATTGTTGGTCCTTAATTGACCTTCGCGCCAATTAAATAAGGGCAAAAAAATTTCAAGAGAACTTTCATATATTTTATTTTTCTCTTCAAGCTTTTATGATTGACTAAATTTATTCTTCATTATTAATTTAAAATTTATTTTATTAGTAATACAGAAAGTATTTTATTTAAAATATTATTTATAAAGATATTATTATTATTTTTTTCTTGAAATTTTAACATTGGTTTTTTCAATTTTATTAAAGATAATCTAAATGTTATTTTTAAATATTAGAAAGAACTACTTAAAAATTCTTATTTTAACTATTTAATAAATTTAGTTGCATTAAAATTGAAAAATATTAATGAATTAAAAGAGAATTAATGCATTACATTTAGGTATTTTAACGGATTTTGATTCAAAATAAATAAAAACATAAAATATTGCATTCCCCTATTTCACTTTAGGAGGCATTAAATTATTTGATTTTAAACAATTTTGTTTAAAAAACCACTTTTGGTGAATATTTTGTTATTATTGGGAATTTATTTGTTGTAAATTTTCATTTTAAATAATATTAATTCGTCAATTAAAGTTTTATTCCGTTATTTGCATCGATTTTATTTTATCGAGTGTCGAGTACTCCTGTAGCCTTACTTATTTAATCAGTGCGACTGCGAAAGTTTAGCAAAATAATTATTTTATTGCATTAAATATATTTATAAACTTGACATCACTCGAAAACAAATAAAAATTGTATTTTTGTACTCCAGGCCCTAAGTGAATACTTTTATTGTATCTGAACAAATTTGTTGATTAAATTGAAACTTTAAGGCTAATTAATTTTTAGAAAATTTATTTATTGAATTTTTCTCATTTTATGTTAACATTGGATTTGGGAGGATATTTTTTCGCCTGTGATGGAAAACGAAATATGGCATTCGAAACCGCTGGCCAATAAGTCCGGGGGAAGAGGGAGCAATGTTTTTTATTTTTTGAAACTTTTTATTATTTATTTTGATTATGTTAAAACTTTTTAAATTAATTTTTATTTGTTTAATACGATAATAGATTATTCAGCTATAACTATGCAAATTTCAAAAAAGAAATCTGGTTCATCAATTGTAGAAGATAATTTCTGACCGCGCCTAATGTAGAAGGTTGGCGAATTGCTTTGCTTGTTTTAATAATTAAAAATTCATTCCATTGTAAAATGTTACTTTAGTTTTTTTTTAAATATAGCCTTCATAATAATTTTCAAGCAAAGTTTCCATCGATTTGTTCTGCATATATATATATATATGGCAACAGTTCAAAAAAATTTTTTAATTTTTAATTTGTTAACGTAATTTTTCCCAAATTAAATTTTTTTTTCGTTTACTTTTATTTTCTCATTTAAATTTATAATATTTAAATAAAATTTCTAAATAATATTTAAAGTTTGATTTTCAAAATCTTTTTCTTTGTTATCTCATGCAGGCGAGAGCCCATTTCGTTTAAGAAACAAATTCAGCTCAAATACCTTGGTACTTTTTCATTGGGTCCACTTGTCAAGTGTCAACAATTTTTTCTTCTATTTATTAAGCTTAAAAAATTATAGCATTGTTGTGTGCCTGATGTTTAAAGTTTTCCAATTTATATACAAAATTTTATCTGACAACTCTACAAATTTCAAGTTTTCAAAATTTATTATTATTTTTATTGTATTATTTTCTATATTAGATATTAGTATATTTAGTATAATAGGGCATTATTGTTATTAATTAGTTTATTTTTTGTATATTTTTAATCATATTTTTTCACTTTTTTAAATATATTTTTGGATTTTAAAAAATTCTTGTAAATTGGTCTTCAGATACTCTTGCAACATCCAGTCCAACAAGTGGACTCTTTTGTCAAAAAGCAAAGATTTCATTTTGCTTAAATTTTTTTTTTGAATTAAGTATCCATTGCAAATAATTTTTAAAAATTCATTATCGCTTTTATATTTTGGCACAATAATATTTAAATACAAAGCATTGTTATATTAATTAGTTTAAATTTTTTATCAATTTTATTTTAAATTTTAATAACCTTTAGGTTTTAAATAATATGCATATAATGTTCTGGCTTTTTAAATTTTTCGTGAATTGATGTCTTCGAAGAAATGAAAATATGTTGTCTGTCTCCACATTTATGACTTTGCAAAGTTAATAAACTTTAAGCTAACTAAATATTATTTTTATATATTTTCATTTAATAAAATTTAATAAAATGTCATTGTTTGCAACAATTTTTTTTTTCATTTTTTATGATTCTACTAATTATTAATTTTCTTTTTGTTCTTGATTTTTCCTCTTGTGATTTTAGCAATAGTAAAAAAGATAAGAGTATTTTTATTACTAATTATTTTGATGATAATGTACTTTTTCTCATATTTATTGTTATTTTTACTTTTTTCTACTTATTCTATATAATTATTTTTGCAAATGATTAAATTGAATTTAATTATTATTTTAATGCTAACAATCCACAGGACAATAAAATTTACATAAATAGGTGATTTTTTAATAAGTACACCCAAATTGATAAAAAGAGAACTCAGGGGTCATTTTTTAAAAATGTTTTAACAAAAAATGAAAATATTCGGTATTTTATTTATATCAATTAGAAGCCCTTTCTTTCTTCAATCGAATGCATTTTGTTTCAGAAAAAATTTGTCGATTTATATCCACGATATTGTTTCTAAATATATGTGAAAAAATGGCAAAATGGGATTTTACACACATTTTTTGGCTTACTTACAATACAAAATAAAAATTTAATATTGTATTATTTTCAGTTGAAAAAAATTAAAATTTGAATTTTTTAAAAAATTTTTTGAATTTTTTTGAATTTTTAAAAATTCCCGGTTGGTCCCGGTTCCCGGTCCCGGTCCCGAAAAAAAATGGAGGTCCCGGTCCCGGTCCCGGCTTCTCAGGTCCCGGCAAGTCCCGGTCCCGGTTTTGCCCAAAATTCCCGGTCCCGCTTCACTCTAGTTTAAATATTATGAAATTTCTAATTTTTCATTTTCATAGCAATTTAAAGGGTCATTTTCCTCGCTCTAGTAGTATCAATTTCCATTATACTTTCAAATTTTGCACAGTACTTTTTATTTTTTAAACTAATATCTGAATTTATTGCAAAACATATATTTTTAATAGATATTTAATTAAGTAAGAAAAGACCAAATAAATCTAATTTTTATTATACCATTATTATTATAATTTCATAAAATGATTTTTTATACAAAATTATGTTTAGCAATCAATCCGTTTTTAGGGGATTTTGCCTTCAAATAAACATTTAATTATATTTGTTTATGTTTTTCTTTTATTAATTTTTAATTTTGTATTGTTATTAACAGAAAATTATTAAATTTTTTATAGATAACTTGTTTTTCCGTTTATGATATTTTTTCAAAGATAAAAACTTAAAATTATTTTTTTATGATACTTGAATTTATATACTTTCTTCAAAAATATTATGGCATTTATTTTTATTTGTTTTTTCTTGATTTATTTATTATTCTTACCAAGATCCAACTGTCGTGTCATGGTATTCTTTTCCACGGTGGGTAGTATACATATTTATAGATTCTAAAAAAAGCAAAATTTATAACACTTAAATCTTTTTTATTTTTAAAATCCAGATAAATTTGTGTTCCTTTTTCGATATACTTTTTGAATACTTTAGTTGTTAAGATGCAAGATTTAATTCAACCCGGTGCAATGCAAGCGATTTTCTCCAGAGGAATTGCTTAAATTACACTATTTTTTATGTTTTTACACACCATTTTATTTGCAGCATCATTCTTTATAAATTGTTTGTTTAATATTTAATATTTTTAAGCCTCATTGATTTACTTTAAAATTTATTAAGTTTTTTATATTCGACGTATTTTCAGATTTATAATTTTATAAATAACAATTATTTTCCCGCACTTTCTTGTTATTATAAAGCTAATAACATAATTTTATTTTTAATTTAATTCCTTTCTTTTACTATTATAAATTTTTTAAAATTTTGATCTCAGCTATAATTTTTGTCATTCTTCTCATTGTTCTATCGTAAAAGTCGAGAAATAAATTGTTAAAAAAATATTTTATATTTTAATTGTTATTGTCAAATATATCATTATGTTTGCAAGAACCGATATTAAATAATTTTGCAATTAAATTATTCTTCGAATTTTTGACTTTTTATTATTTGGTTAATTAATAATAAATATATGAAAAATATTTTTGTATTAAAATTCTTTTTTATACTTCACGTGCTATGAAGAATCTCAAAATTTTGAAGTGCAATTCAATTCAATTCCGAATTATATCAAAAAATTAATAATATTACTTTTTAGTTTTAATTATTTTCTAATTGAATGAATTAAATTTTGTCCTTGTAGCATAAATTTAGATCTTAAGTAAATTAATGTTTTTCATTTTATACGTATTTCTTTGTTCTGACATTTATTTGAAGATTTATCATTTTAAGCCAACGAATATAAATTTTACATATTAACATTAATTAGAAGAAGACGAGAATATGTTTAATAATAATTTTATTTATAAAAACATAATTGTTCTTGCAGTAGCCAGCTTTTTATGGGTACCGCTTGACTTCATATCAATCATAGCTTCTTCAATTAAATAATTTTATTCTTTTCTTTTTAATTAGTTTAGGTAATTTGATGATCTATTTAATTGTTTTTTATTAGTGTATTTTCAGAGCACATAAAAATTTGAATTTGTGGAATAAAAAAAGATTTTTGATTGTTCTCATTTTCTCGCTGTCTGAATCTATGTCCTTCTCATATATTTAGTGACCTTTTATCGTAATATTAAATAAATTTTATTTTTATATTACCTATATTTTTTACATTTTATTAAGATGTCAAGATATAATTAGATTAGTATACTTCATGATTTGGTTGCTTATAAGTAAAGTTATTTATCTTTTTGAAATTAATAATTTCATTTTTATTATTCTTCATACACACTTAAAATATTTTTTATTGAAGGGTTCAACATGCTGAAAATTATATAATTATAGACCATACACTAAAGCATTGATAGTTATATTTTAGTTTTATACTTAATTATTTGTATTCGAATATTTCGATATCACTATTTTATATTTAAATGTATTTAAAAAAAGAACATATTTTTGTAACTTGTTGAAATTGTCTTCGTTATATATGATTTTTTTGGATTTATTTTTTAAGTATTTTGTGGTATTTGAATAAATTAGTTCCACATTTTAATATATTTTTAAGGAAGAAATTTGAATTTTGAAGGAAATGCACTTTTGTCATTATTGAAGCAATTTAATAAATTTAAAAATCTTAATTAAAATTTCTCTTAGCTTTTTTAAATTCTAATTATTTATTTTTTCTGAGAAATTCTTCTTAATTTTTTGTAAAGGTTTGATAATTTAAATTATATTATATTTTCCCTTCGTAAATTTATGATAATGTTAATTAATATTCATATTTAATTTAGGTTCTTTTAAATGATCATTGATGTGGCTGTTAATAAAATATAATTCCAATTTTAAAATAAAAATTTTCATTTGTTTATTAATATTAAGTATTATTAATCTTTTTGCTTGACGTATTCTTTTTTGTTTATTGTTTTTTCTTCATATTTTTGTTATTAAGCTTTTCAATTTTGTGTGCTGAATCATTTTTGAATAAGCTCAAAAAGGAAAATAATTTTTTGTCAAATTTTAAATGTATCTTGAATATATTCAATTTTTGAGTATTCTTGAGTTATGTACACTTGCTTTTTAAAATTAATTCATTAAGCCGCTTTTCGTATAATTTATCAAAACAACGAAAAGTCAAATTCAAGTAGAAATTAGTTTATTTACAAAACTTTGAATGAAATTTCAATTTAAATAAGGAACTTTATATATTAGTTTTTATATATTGTACTTATTATGGTTTTAACATATTTGCTTCCGAGCGTCCGAAGCATATGTATCGCACAAACTCGTTGAAGTACAATAGCAAATAAATTTTAATTAACGTATAATTGATTTATATATTGTCGTTCATTAACTAATTTGTTCATTTATATTCAACAATAAATAATATTCAGTATTTTAAAATTTTTCAATAATTTTTCTTTTAGGTTATGTTTATTATTATATGTATATTTGCTAACATTTTTTTAATCTTTTAATCATAAATTTTTCCATTCAACTTAAATTATTCTTTATTTGGGTGAAAATTTTTGATGTCCGGTTTGAATCCACGCTCGATTGTCTGTCGGTTGTTCTATCAAAATATTGTTTTTTCTTTAATTTTTTATTTTTTCATAGTATTTTTTAGTTTATTACAACATTATGTTAATTTTAGTTTTTATTCAAACTTTTTTGCCTCATAAAATAGTCAACTATCTAGAACTTCATTATTTATTTTCATTAACATATTTCTATATTCTCATTTATTTGAATGAGTTGCATAATTAGACGTGCTGATAAGCCGACATATTTTATAAAGCTTTTTATTTGATTTTTATTATGATTTCTACTCATCTTGATGATTGAAAAATCAAATTTAAATCCTATTTTTTTATAAATGCTATTTATTTTTTAATATTTAAAATCTCAAGAATTATTTTAGTTAAAATATTGTTGTCTTTTAAATATTTTTGAGTTTTTTTTTGATAATGTTATTCCGAATAATTAAGGTAGCCGTTCTCGCCAATTAATAAAGTAGAAAACATCGTTTTGATTTAAAGGTTGTATTTTTAAATTATCATAATGCATTTCTATTTTTTATTTTATAATTTTTTTTGCTTCCTATTAACTATTTTTATCTTGGTTGCTGCCTAACCCTATGCTGACGATTTTAAAACGAAATGAAGTTAACTGTTAATATCTTGTTACATATATTCAATTTTTCGAAGGAATGGTTGTTATATTTAAATTTTATTTATGTAAATTTTACTCCAAATTAACTGAGAATATCTTTTAGAATTTAAATCGTTTTAAATTTAAAAACAATTTTTTTTATTTTTTGTTTTGAAAAAATCGTTGCTTTTTGCATTATAT
Organism: Heterodera schachtii; assembly: GCA_023374025.1. Classification (NCBI taxonomy): domain Eukaryota; kingdom Metazoa; phylum Nematoda; class Chromadorea; order Rhabditida; family Heteroderidae; genus Heterodera; species Heterodera schachtii. Next base: position 325,524 of record SIJG01000111.1, read on the forward strand.
TTTTCTTCATATCTTTTAAATATGCTTTCTACTTATTCCTTTTAATTTTGTTAATAAATGATTTTATATTGATTTTATTTCGAAAATTTGATTAATGAAAAATTAATATTCATATTTTTTTGTTCGAATATTTATATAAATAATTAATCTTTTCATCAAGTCTATAATGCGGTTAAGGATTTATTTATTTGGTAAGCTTATCCATTTCTAAAATTTAAAATAAATTATATTATTTTTTCACTATTAAATTTGTCATAGTAATTAATGTTTGCAGTGGGTGTTTTATTTATTATTTAATAGCTTAAGAATATATTATTATTTACATTATTTTTTATTTGTTTTGTCTAATTTTGATAGTTATGCCTTTAATTTGAGGAAAATTTTAAACAAACAAAATTGGGGTTTAGATTTCTAAGGGTTTTTAGAAATGCCAATCAATTATAATTTATTCATTTTTGAAAATTTATATTAATGCTAAGATTTCTTTTTATACAAAATTTAACTTTTTGAATCTAACTCCTTCAAAATTCTTGACCTTTAAGCAAGCCATTTATCTAATTTATTTTTAAATAAAATTGAATTTGTTTGTTTTAAAATAGTTGACTTTTTCTTACTTTGATTTTTTCTATTAATTTCAATTACAAATTTCTATATTAAATTATAAGTAATTTACATTAAATATAAACATATATTATTTTTGTTTGTAATTATCTAAATATGACATGTAAGTTTTTAGCATAAGAGCATTTTAAATTTTTTCAACCTTTACTTTTGCTATTTTAATGTTTTCTACAAAAATACCAATACTTTCTTAAATTAAGAAGACACAGAATAGAGAATCAGCTGAAAACTTTTAACTTATTCATGCTTTTTTTATTGTATTCATACAAATCTCATTTTTTAGAATAAATTTTTAATAAATTATATCAATCACCAAATTAATATTCATTATTTTTATTTTTAATATTTTTTATTTACTTCTCGCGATTTCGAAGGCCTTGTAACTTCATGGTGAGTTTTTATTTAAATGATATTTTTTTAATTAAAAGGATTTCTATTTTTTTTTGATTTTTTAAAAACTTTTAATTGATAAAATTTTTTCTTTTAAATAAATTGAATTTTTATCCATTCTTTGGCCTTCGAAAAACTTTTTTATTTTAATGCCAAGAATTATATTAAAATTTGTTAAATAATTTTCATTATTTTGCTTTTAATTAAAGCAAAAAACACATGAGCATTTCTATATAAATTAAAATGTTTGCAAATCGCACATTAATCTGTTAAATTAAAGACGGTGATCTTGCCTAGAATTATAAAATATTCATTTTAGATTATAGTGTCGCAAAATTTCTCTCAATTATTATGTTTTTGGAATATACGTTAATGAGTAAATATTTAATGGCTTTAGTGATATTTACAAAGTCGTCACTAGTAATATTCTTTCCATTGGATGTTTTATTAATTATAAATTTATGTTTTGTAGTTTTAACAACTTAAATTTTCAAGACTTTATTTTGCTACTGCAAAAACCTTATTTTATTTTCATTTGCTTCAATTTCTCTTGATATGAATAATTACTTAAAGAATCGAATCAGAATGAAAATTTTTCAATTTAATTAACTTTTTTTATTTGAAATATTATATTGTAATAAAAAAGAAAGAGTTTTAATATTTTATTTTTCTTTATAATAATTAATTTTTTATCTACTCATGACAATGGCAGTTAAACAATTCATTTATTTGGTTT
>SIJG01000111.1:340460-445437 GCA_023374025.1 Heterodera schachtii
TATTCTTCTTGAGCTAATTTAAATGTTAAAAATATAAAAATCTTTTATTTAAATAAATACTACCGACTAAGAACACCGACATATATAGTTATGCATAAAATTAAAATGCTAGATGTAAATATAAATAAATTATAGATATCAATTAAAAAATAAAAATAATTCAATCAAAACATATATAATTTACATACGTAAAATAATACAATACGAAGTGCAGAAATCGCCAAAATATAAATGCATCATAAATGTGACTTATTGAATTTATTAAAAATTTATATTGGCTCCTTTCGTAAATGAATAAATAATAATGCATAACAATTCTGAAAAACATTTAAATTTTAAATTTCTTAATACATTATAAATTTAAGTCAACTTCTCTTTCTTTATTTTTATTCTTGCAAAATTTTAAATTTTTTTACGTAATTTTATGCAAATTTTTGGTAAATCAAACACACTTCAAGATTGGACAATTTAAATAGAAAATCGGGGGAATTTTATTTCCAAAAATTTTGGAAATTTGCGATTTATCTGCAAAAAATTCAGAACGCCGTTTGAAAGAGAGCTTTCACTCATTAAATATTAAAAATCCGAAATATTTTGATTATAAGAGAGGTATTTTCTTTTTTGTTTTTAACTCTTTTTTGAAGAAACTTTAAAAATGAAACTTATTGGGATTCGGGAACAAAGGAAGCTGCACTTGTTTTAGAGTAGAAAACTTTTTACAACAGTCATCAAAAATATGGCTTTATGGGTAAAATGAAATATTATATCTTTCAACATATAAAATGTTAATTTTTTATTTATATTTTTTAAATGAAGACCCGGAACAAGTGAAGGAAGCCGATCAAACCGAAATCACACACGTTCCAACACCGCCGCGACAACAAATACTGCCAGCCGAACTGCGTCCTCAGCGAAACCGAAAACCGCCAAAAATTGGTGGTGTACCCAAAAGCTGGTAGACGATATGAACTTCAAGAATAGGAGGGCAACAAAACTTGAAGGGGGAAATGTTGGGAATGGTCATTCGTGCATATTTTAAATTTCCCGCGCTTTTAATGATGAACATCACTATTATTGATTTCAGCCATTTCCCTCTTTGACCCGTCCTTAAATATCAGTGCTCCCTCTCAGTTGTCGCCTCCTCTACACATCATTTTATTTTGTGCTCCTTTACTCCGCCATTCTTCTGACTTTCATTTTCATATTAATTCTTGTTTGTCTTTTATTTATTTCTTCAATAAATTTGCATTTTAAAAGTAAAAGACACAACAAATATTAATATCCAGCTTATTTATAATTCGTTTATTAAATTTTTCTATTTTGTTAATGATCGTTTTGAAAACTGCAAAATAATTTTCATATTCTTTTAAATTTTATTTGTAGTTTTTCTTTCTTTTTTATTGATTTATTTCTTTTAAAAAATAATTCATAATATCTTATATTTTAATTTTTTGCTTGTTCGGTACTCTTAAAATCTCTTAATTGAGATGTTTTATATATCAAAAATATTTTGATTATTTACTTATTCATTTGCACATATAATATAAAAATAATTTTCTAGAAATATTTTGAGAAAGTATTTAAAGAATTTATAATTTTATTAAATGAAATTTTCTAATTTTCCACGCAATAAATGTCTACATGTGTTTTTTTTAATTTTTGAATTGTGTATTATAAGGTTACTTAAATAAATTACATAAGAAAATGGATAGATATATTGTAAATATGACCTAAAAATTATTTCTTATTAAGTTTCGGTTTTATTTACATTTTAATTATTCTTATTAAATTTTATTTTTATTTGTTGTAGTATAAATATTTTTTTAATTAATAATTTTTTAGTTGCTTTTTGTTTTATTAATTTGTTAGATTCTTTTTCTTCTTTTTTTTTATTGTGAGGCAAATTTTACGTTCAAAACTTATCAAGGCTTGTGCTCTCTTTTGTATTCAGTAATTTGTGTTGCGTTAAAGCAGATTTTTTAGCTTTATATTTCTTGTGTATTGCTAGTTCTTTGTAATGTTTTCTGAAGCAGAAATTGTAAATTTTATATTTTGCCCATATCTTTCTTTGACGACGATCGATTTTTGTTAATTTATTATTAAAACTCATTGGACAAGTTTATAGTTAAATCATTAAATAATGTATATTATTATGTATTTTAAAAATGAAAAAATGAAAATACCTTATCAATAATATTTTGTAATTTGGTTTTATATTGGATGATTTAATCGATGTAATTTTTCTTTTTGAATTATTTATTCTTGTTTATTACACAACAACGTTCTATTTTTTCCATAACGACTAAAATTGAGCATAAATTTATTCTCTATTTTAATATGAACTTCGAATGTCTTGTTGCTCATTTATTGACATATTTTTCAAATTAGAATGGTGTGGATTGATCGTTGGTTTGCCAAATTAATATTTAATAGATTTGCTAATTTTTCACTAGTCACATTGTGGGACCCATTTCACACCCTTTGAGCTGTTTTAATAATTTTAATTAGCGTATAATTTATTTATTGTTTAATTATCGATCTTACTGCCTTTATATGTTTTTGCCTGTTTTAATAATTTAAAAATTTAGGCTAAAAAATGTATCAACCATTTTCAACAACAAAAAAAAAAAAATTATTTTCATTTAATGTATAGCTTTTTAATAATTTAACATAGATTATCACCTAAAACTCTATTTGTTTGCCAAATTAATATTTAATAGATTTGGTAATTTTTCACTAGTCAGATTGTGATTTTTTTCATTTCAATTGGACCGCTTTAATAATTTTTAAATTGAGATTTTTAATATAGTAATTTTATCATTTTTAAAGCTCTGAAAACATATTTACCTTATCAACAACAAAAAAAATTATTTTCATTTTAGATGTCTGATAAGAATCACTTAATGTTAGCCCTTTTAATTCATATTTCAGTTGATATGAATATTTCATTGTGTATTCTTCAGAATCAGCAATCGGTTTGGGCATTCTTTCTTCGTCATATTTTACCAATTTTAATAATTCTAATGTTTTTTCAATTAATTATTAAAATTAAATTAATTGCTTTTTAAATAAATTCTAGTTTGAATTGTTTTGTTTTTTTGTTTTTAATTTTGATTCAGCCTCCTTTTTAGATGAAGTTCCTTCTACAATTACTTTATGTAGTAAAAAACTATTAAATTTTATGACGAATTAAAAAAATCTTTTATTATCATTTTACTTTTAAATTAAATGTGAAAAAACGTTTTTTCTATTGTTTTCATTCTATTCTTGTAATATTTCTTCAATTTATTCCGGTCCCGTACGGACCGCCCGGTCAAAATTTTAGACCGGGCCCGGGACGCCCGGTAAAACGGGCTTTTTTTGAACGTGCGGTCCGTACGGGTCAAATTATCTAAGCCCGGTCCCGGTAAGGTATTTCAAAGGGATTGATATTGAATTTTTGTATATATTTATAAATAGAATTTTATCTTGATTTCTCATTTTGATTTTTAAAATATTTTGGATGGTAAATTCGTGTTATTTACTCATAATTGCTAAAAAAATGTTTTTTTTCAACTACAGATTTTTCTTTTTGTGGCAGTGGAATTGAATAATGGACGTAATTGATTCTATTTCCATGAATTCAAGTATCTTTTTCATTATAATTTTATATGGCATTTACTGATGGTTTATTTCAATAAATTTTTTTATAATCCAACCCATAAAATTAAATTACACGCTTAAATTTGTATTAGTTTACTTTAAGCAAATAAATTTAAATGATTTTTAATGCGAAATAATTATGTTTTTTTTGCACACTAAATGGACAGGCTTGTCTCTATTGCTGGACTTGTATCAGTTCATTATGTTGGTGTGCGTTTTATATTTGTTATTTAATGTTTTATATCATATTTAATTCATTACTTTGTGTTGCGCTTAAGCTGATTTAGCTTTATATTTATTATTCCTTGCAGAATGAGGGTTTTGATTTCTTGCAGCCAGGTATGGATAGTAAATTTTTAATTAAGTATTAAATTTAACTTTTTTAAATTAGGTGAAAAATCAAAGATTTTATTATAAATAGAATAATTTAGTTAATTTTGATTTCATTAATTTTTATTTTTTATAAATGTTTTTTGAATTTAATCTGCTGATAAATAACTAAATACATTTTCGTTTTCTAATCCGGTTAATTTATATGATTATAAAAAACTATTTATGAATTATATAGTATAGAAAATATATCCGTAAAATTAATATTTAATCAATCAAATTACTAGAGTGTTTCATTTTAAGTAAAGCAATTACAATGATTTATTTTGTTTACTAATTATACCACGAAAATAATGGTAAAATTAAAAAGATTATTATGAATTAATCTGTCAGAATATTAATTTATTTATTATCATTTAAATTAAAAAATAATTAAATAATTTTTTTTACAACAAATTTTATAAATTTTATTATGATTACTAAAATTATTAATTTTCGAAATTTTCGTATTTATTCTTTTAACCGAAATCTGCGCTCTTTATTTTTAATAATTTCTTATAATAGTGATTTTTTACTGCCAATTAATTGTTTTTATGTTTTATGATTTATTTTAATTCTTTTTTCTAATTTTATTAATTTTTATAAAGTAATTCTGAATTACAAAAAAGTTATGGGTATGATTTTTTTTCTGATATTCCACGATTACATTAAAAAGGACAATTTATACATTAATTTTCATACTTTTATAAAAATGTACCAGGACACATACCTATCAACTTAAAAATAATTTCACTTTCAAATTTATGAATATTTATTCAGTTGTTTTTTCCTGGACCTTGTCTAAAAATGAATTCGAATACTCCATTTTATAAATTTTCATATCCTTGTAGATGCTTCATAAAAGGTACATAGATATGTTAATTTTGATAAATAAGTTTTTAATATTCGAGGACCTATGTTTGTCCATTACTCTTGCAGCCAAAAAAAAGAAAGTATGTCTAATTTGAACAGGCACGCATAATAATTTATTTTGTTTTTCCTAATTACTTTTTTCTATTTTATTCAATTTTTGTTATAATAATTTTTTATTTATTCATTTTTTCAAAAGATTTGTTATTATAACTCTTTTTATATACAATTTGTAATCATATAATTAATTAAAGGAACCTGTAATTAATTAAAGGAATATTGATTTCTTATTATGATAGTTTTTAAGTAACGCCCATTATGATTTTTTTTAAGTAACGACCCAGCACCGTCAGAAAAACCCTTGATCAGCCACAAAAATAGGGAAATATAATTTTTTTTATAAAAACACAAAAAACTTAATAAAAAACTTTAATTTTGTTTATATTCAATTATAAATTAATAAATATTTTAGTTTTTTCGAATAACAACAAATTTATAAACCAGAAAACTTTATCGAGAAATATTATATTTTAGGAATCATTTTTGTGAATTTTTTTTAATTCTTAGATGTTATTTTTATTTTTATTGCATTTTTCAAAGGATTTTCCAAAAATCCTAAAAACAACAAATGGTGATACTAAAATAGGCATTTAGGTATTATGCAAAAAAGCCAAAATAGGAAAAGTTAGGAAAAAGTCATCGTAGACACCCCAAGCAAAGCGCAAAAGCGTTTTTCGTGCTTATCTGTGCGTATCAAGTGCGCAGAAATTTAGGCACTTGCCTAAAAATCGCAGCCATAATAAAAAAATAAACACACAATAATGAGTGATTCAATTAAATGTAATAATTAATCAAAAATAAAGATTACAAATTATTAATGATGAAAAAATTTCCAATCACGCAAAAGATGTTGAAAACAGATAAAATTAATTTTGTGTCACCAAACTATTAACGAATCCTAAAGGTTCCAAGTTACATGGGATAACAAGCAATGAAATTAATGGTGTTTCAAAATTAAATGCAAAAAATATACTAAATCCAAATAAATAACTATTTTGGAAGGCCGATGTGTGTGGAGGCTCGACATAGACCTGAAAGACGCATCTAGTTTTTATTGTTAACAAAAATTTAGAATATAAGGATAATTAATTTTAAAGAAATTTAAATAAACGAAAATAATTAATTCATTGATAAAAAAATACTCGCATTAAGTTGAACATAATATTTATTATCAATTTGACTAGTCAACGAACATTAATTAGATTTTACCTAAATAAAGTTTGAGACTGAAAAAAAATATAAAAAACTATGGAGAATCCAGGAAAAAATGTATTTACATAAAAAAAGAAGCCCTGGTAATTATATTTGAATTAAATGATATTTTAGCTATTTAGATATTTTCATTACATTTCTTGAAACGTTTTAATTTTGAATTAAAAGAATTATTTTTAACTATTTTTTTTATAAAAAATATTTTTCATTTCCAGTTCATTAAGTTAACCGTTCACGCCAATTAATCCAGTAGGAAACAAGGTTTAGGTTTAAAAACCGCTTCAGTAGATTTAGATCGGAAAAATCCCTCCTAATTTAGGATGGAAAAACGGCTTGGTTTTGATATTGCTTACTTTTCTATTCATTTCAATATATATTTATTAATAGCGTTATTTATTTGAAAGGTAATTTTGTAAAGATTTTTCATTTCATTTTTACTATGGGTTCGATTCATCTTTTGATTGAAAAATAAAAATATTAAATGATATATTAATGTTATTTATTTAATTATATCTTTCATCAGAATTAGGTTTCATTTAATTTCAATTATTTATTAATTGTTATTAAAGCAATATGTTCTCTTAACCAATATAAAAAATTTTGCGTTATTAAAATATTTATTAATTTTTAAAACTTAATTTATTTGTTTATATTATTAGTCAATCTTTTAAGCCGCTTGTAGCTTGATTCTTCAATTAAATCTTTGCACTATTCATCCACGCATCAACAAACTTGTACTTGTTCGCAATTATGTTGGCACCGAATATGAAGTATCCTTTTCGAGTAAAAATTAGTAAAAGAACCTCCAATTTTAAAAAATAAGAATTTTTATTAATTTAATTTAATAAAGGCATTTGTTATGCTTTTATATTTTAGTTCGTTATTTATTTAACTTTAAAGGACTGTCGAACATGGTAAATAGTTTTTTTTTGTTTGAAAATTTATTATTACCTGCGACATTAAGCATTCGGTTTTTTACACTACCATTTTTATTTATTCTCTATTTACAACATCAATAATTTTAAATTTTGTTAGAATTTTTTTGTTTACTCTTTAACATTAAAATTAATTTTTGCTCTTTTGAAATCTGTCATTTTTACTTGGATTTTTCTTTAAAAATCTCCTCTTTGCGAAAATGGCTTTCCACTCATAACTTGATTATAAAGTTGCATTGAAATAATATATTTGGTATATGAAATTTATTTTTTGTTATACATATTAATATATTTCATTCCAGTTAAATTTTTGGCTGTTTATATTTCATATATTTTTATTTTTAAATAAAACTTAATTACTTGATTTTTTCCTGGTAATTACTTCTTTTTCGGCTCAATGTTCTTATTAAAATTATTTTTTAGTAATATTAATTTATAGAAAGTAATTCTGAATTACAAAAAGTTACGATATGATACATGATATGAGGTTTGAGCCAGGAGCGCCATATAATTTTGGGTTTTGAGTGTTATGTTGGGCCTCATAAATGCTTTTTTTATATTTATGATTTAATATTTTTATTTTATATTTTCATAGGCCAAAGATAATTTTTTTTATTTCCGACATATATTTTTGTTTAATTTATTTGATTATTTCAAGGTATTGTATTTATTTATAATCAAATTTTTAAAGATTAATGCAAAGTTAGTTTTATAATAACCAATTTTATTGTTTTTCATTTGTTATTGAAAATAAGATAACCAATTATCATTCTTTTTTTGTCTTTTTGTATTATGAAAACTTAAAAATGATATTAACAATTGTCCAGTTTTCCTTGATCGACTGCAGTTTTGTTCCATTAAAAAAACATTTTTTTAAATACATTGCTAATATTTGTTTTATATTTATTTTGAAATCAATTTTTATTCATATTAAGATTAGTAATTTGTTTCATTTTTGATAAAAGTTTTAATCTTTATATTTTAATTTTTGTTTATTTGAACATTTTTAAACATATTTTTTAAATAGATGATATATTTTTAAATTTCATTTTTATTTAAATTAAAAACGAGAGCGGAAATGCTTTTATAATTGATTATATTTTCATTTTTTATAGATTTACAAAACTTTGTCTAACTGAACAGCCTTCATAATTCCAATATTCATTATTTTAATTTAAATTCTATAATGAAAAAATAATCTCAAATTTTCTGACTTTTTCATTTTAATTTTTTAAATATTTTTCTGTAGCATATTTATTTTTGTCTATATCTTTTAATTATTTCCTAATTTTCCAACTCATTCAATATAATGAAGTTTTCTGATTTCATTTTGTGTTTAAAGCTTTTAAGATTTATGTCTTGAATTCCTGCAAGTTTTTAAAAGTATTTACATTTTAAAATGCATATTTCCTGAAGTTTTTTCTAATAATTACATGCATTCTGTTGAATTAACTTTACTTCATAATGCATTTGATTCTCGGCATCACTTTATCTTTAAATTTTTTTTAATTTTTTGGTGGGTTTTGAGGTTTTTCATTATAAATATTCAAATTTTTATAGTGCCTTTTTGTACTTATGTGTTATAAAAAAATTTAATAGCATTCTGATATTATATTAACTGACCGATCACCACCGAGGCATGGCTCGCGATCCGCTCAACTTTATCTCGTTCTCGCATCAGCAAAGTGTTCCACTTCTGATCAAGCCTGTGCTCAATTTCATTCAGTTGTTGTCGAAAATGCTTCTCCTATCTTTTTCCAACTTTTCCGCCTGTAGCTCGGTTTCCCCTTTTGCAGCGTTTTCAATTTTCCGAACCCGCTCTTCCAGGACATTTGTTTTTCCGAAAGCAGCTGCTCCATCTGCGTGAAATTGCTAAGTAATTACTCTGATATTTAATTCAGACATAATTATATTCTTGGAATTTAATGAAGTTTATTAATTTAATTAGTTTTGAATTATATTGTTATGTTATAGTTTCAAAGTCCCCAATTTAGCTATAAAGCCGGGCATTTATCAATAAACCACCATTTCTGATGTAATTTGTCCTTTATTCTATTAGAGTATTATATTAATTTTCAGGCTTCTAGTATCACAAGGAAATTTATATTTTTTTACTTCTTGAATGGCGAAAGTCCTTGTCCAGATTTTGAATTAAAATTTTTAATTTTGCTTATCTTAAATTTTTCTTTAACTCTTTTATTCTGCTATTAACTCATATTCTCTTTAGTGGAATATGTTGGTTTGTGTTATTAAAATTTTTACTTTTTATGCCTATTATTTTAAATATAATGAATATTAATAAAAGAACATATGGCCGCCGATTTTACTTTTTGCCATGTTTGTTTGCCATTCTTCCGTGAAATTAATTTATTTTAATTTATTTTCTTTTTTATATCATTTTTATAGTTCGAGTTCAATTATTTTCCTCTTCTAACAAAGTATTCTGATTTGTTTATACTTATATTTATTTTTGACAAATTTAGTGAAATTAAAATCTTTCAGGATGTTTTTATGGTTAAGGTTTTAGTTTAGATATGTACATATTTAATCGTACTATAAATAGTTTATTTTATTCGTTATTCAGATTTATTTTCAATGTTTAATAATATTAATATTATTAAATCATTTTGTTTTATAATGAATAAATTCTATTTTGTATTGGAATTCATTTCAGTCATTGATCAGTTACATTTTTAAAAATTTATTTTAATTTTCTTTTGTTTAAATTATCGAGCAAGGACATTCTTGATTACAACTGTGATTCGTTTCAAATTCGGTGCTAAAATTGTCCAAAACCGCCTTGTTTTTGCGAATTGTGTTCGTTCCTAACTTGTTTAATAAATTAGTTTCTTTATTTTAATTGTTGATAAAGATTATATTATTTGTGACTGCGCTAAATTATTGTATATTTACTAGTGCTGTCCGAGAGTCTCGGTCTCGAGTCTCGACTCGAGAAAAGTCTCGGGTTTTTTTGGTCTCGGTCTCGAGTCTCGGTCTCGGGTTTTTAAGTCTCGGTCTCGATTTTCGAGACTCGAGACCAAGACCGAGACTTTTTTACACCCCTAATGAATAGCTTTTTGTAAATTTAAAATTAATGTATTTTTGGTATCTTTTTTCTTAATACTCTCATTCTCATCCGTGGTCTAGTGGGTTGTGCTCTTGGGTATATTCGTCATTTTTGCTTTGGATCAGTTCCCCTTCAAGCAATTATTTTTTCTTCTAATTTTCAAAATTATTCCCTTTTCGGTGGGAATTCATTCATAATTTTAAAAATTAAAATCATAAAATATTGTCATTTTTGGGCAAAATCTATTAACAAAGTGCACTAAAATTTCAAAAATTTCCCCGCCTGCGCCTAACGGCACCACCGGCACCCAAAATCTCATTTTTGGCTCAAAATCGTAAAATTTGGACATTTTTTTGGACTAAATCTGTTAACAAATTGCACTCAAATTTTCAAAATTTCCCCCGGCGGCGCCTATCGGCACCGCCGGAGCTCCAAAATTCCCTTTTTTTAATTGACTAAAAAACAGCGCAAAAAAAATTGCGTTTTTGGATTGATTATAGTACCTAATTGAGTCAAAATTAAAAAAAAAATTTGTTAAGAAATATATGCAAAAAAAAAAAAAAAAATTTTTTCACATTTTTAAGCGTATAAGAAAATTTTTTGAAAAACGTCTCGGGTCTCGAGTTTTTTTGGTCTCGGTCTCGGGGTTTTTGGTCTCGGTCTCGAGTTTCGGGGTCGAGTCTCGGAGTTTTTGGTCTCGGTCTCGAGTCTCGGGGTCTAGTCTCGGTCTCGGGGTCGAGTCTCGGTCTCGGGGTCGAGTCTCGGTCTCGAGTCTCGGGAAATTTTTGGTCTCGGACAGCACTAATATTTACTACAACAATAAAATGTTTGGTTTTTAACCAAATCCAAATGTTGTCAAATAAATAATAAGTAACTTATTAACAAATAAATGTGGAGAAGGAGGAATACAATAAATGAAATGGAGAAATGAATGGGACAATGCCCGGAGTGTGGGAAAGGGAGACATATTTATGGACTGGTCAAGGGGCGGGAAGAGAGACAATAAGAGAGGGAGAGAACGGGAAATTATGATCAATAATTAGTGCGGTCTTTTATTCAACAAGGTCAAGCCAATATCCCCATCAATCGGGTGGATGCAAATTCTGGTATTCGTTTTTGACTGAAATTGAATTAATTCTATGGAATAAATTTAAAATAACATTTTATTTATTTTAATACACATGTCTTCTTTAAGCTGCATTACAATTTATTATTGCAGCATTTTTTTAATTTGAGCATTTTACTTAATTGTAGAATTGATTTTATTATTGTTAATCTCTTTAAAACCTAAAAGTTATGCAATTTCTATAATCTTATTTTATATTGAGAATTACTTAACCAATTCATTTATTTTCATATTTGATTTCAACTGTAAAAATATTATTTAAATTTTTTTTGATTTTAATAGCAATTTCTTTTTTCCTTCATTATATATTTCTTTATATAAATTATTATTAATTGAGGGCGTCTCCTTCATAAAATTAATTTCATATTCAGATTTTAACGATATAATGAATATTTTTATTTTTAGTCTGTTGCAAAAAGTTTATTTTGGCTTCGTGGATTGTTTAAAATTTTTTGGCAACCAAATTATTTTTAAATTTCATTATATTCATGTCTTTTTTAATTCTCTTGCGAAACAAACACAGTTCGAGCACTTGTTTATCTTAGAAATTATAGTAATGATTATATTGTATATTTATATTCATATAATCAATAGTTTTGTTTTCAACTTTAGTTAAAATCAATATGTACTTTTGAATATAGTCAATTTTTTATAATAAGATATTGTTAAGCATTTTCTTATAAATTAATTTTACAAATTAATCTTAAAGATGATGCAATTAAGATGTGCAAATCAATTAATGAAAGTGATTAAAGCCGCATTTATACAGGCAATGGTCACATTGAAAATAAATTTTTAGATTTTATAAAAAATAATGAATTCACAAGAAATACCTAATTCTTTTCTCAAATATTGAGAATTTATCGCTGAAAGTCAAAAATTTATTTCATAGATAAGTTAAATTATTATATTTTTAATGTCGTTAAATTACAACATCAGGGATTCGTCTTGTTAATGGTCGTTAACTAAAATGAAAAATAATTTTCATTAATTTTTTAAAATTTCATTTTTATATTTTTTCTTTTATATTGATTTTTTAATTGTAAAATTAATAATATTCTTTATTTTTATCTAAAAAATTTTTTCTAATGTTCCACGACTTCACTAAAAACGACATTTATACATAATTTAATACTTTTATTAAAAATGGACCTGGACCTTATTCCAATAATTCTTACTATATAATTTTGGTTTTTATTCGTTATAAGAATTTTTTATGAAAAATTTTTATATTTTATTTTGATTTTATTAATTATTTTTTTAAATTTTAAATCAAAAATATTTGTTTACATACTTTAATATTTTCACTTATTTTTATTCCATTAATTTTTAATAGATCGATTTCGGTCTTTTTTTATATTCATTTTCTAAAATAAAACAATATTTATTTATATATTTATTTACTTCGTAATTTTCTTTTCTTGTTTTGTGTAGCAACCATAGACTTCCGTAATTCGTATGTGCCGGAGTCTGCATATTAATTTTTGAATATTTTCATCCTTTTGATTAAATTACTTCTATTTTGAAAATCAATTAAAAATTTTTCTTCGATTTATAATACAATATTATGCTATACTAACAAATTACTTATTTTCTGAATTATTAATTTTGTTTTCACTATATTCATGACAACTTTTTTCTGTCAATTAATTATTAGATATTTTCGCATTTTTTTATTATTTAACTGGTAATTTTTCTTAAATTGTAGAATATCATATTATTTCTAATATATGTTTTTATTAAGTAAATTTAAATATTTTATTTTTGACCAGAAAGTTATGCATTTACTGCGAAACATATCTTTATATTTTTATTTTCATATGTATTTATCAATTTTTAAAAGAATTTATTTTTTGAAATAGTTTCATTCTTTAAACACCTTTAATTCATAATCATTAAAAATTGTTTCATTCTTCATATGTCAAAGAACTTCTACTTTCTTTTGTATCTCATTCATAAAAAAGATTTTTAGTTTATTCATTTTATTTCATGACAAATTAAGAATTATTGATATTGATTTCTTTTTTATTAATTTTCTAAAAAATTAAGGATATTCAAATCAGATAAGGATCCCATTTATAATTGCCCTGTGCGACAATCCTCCCAAAATCACATAAGCTGTCACTGATTCCATAATTTCGCATATTATTTCCTTTATATTTAATTTTTAATTTAGCATATAGAAAAAAAATTATTTTAATATCTATTATTTAGATATGTTTTAAAGAATTTAAATAATAACCGAAGTCTTAAATATTATAGAATAATTTATAACATTGTAAATCAAATAAATAGTTACATTTTAACTAGCAATTTATTCCATTAAATATCCTAATATTTTTATTTATTATTACTAATTTAATCAATCGCTTTAATCTCCTTGTCCCAACCGTGATGGTGCAACAATTAACGTTTGGTTTGGGTCGAAATGTTTGTATATGTGTATGTTTGAATATATCAATGGTTTTGATCATTTGGTCTTAAGAAAGAAGAATTGTTTTATTATTTCATAATTATTTTTTTCAATCTGAATGTTTTTTGTTTGTATTAAGAAAAATAATTCATATAAATATAAAATTAGCTTTTCAATAAATAAAATTTGTTTTAATGTAAAAAGACCATTGTGTTTGAAAAGGTAAAAATCTCTCGTCTCGATCTTCCGAACGGTTTGTCTTCAGTAAGACTTTACTTTTGCAGCTTTTCTTTTCTTCAAAAAACTATTATTTTATTTTAAGATTGTTTTATTTACTTTTATGATAGATGTAGAAACGATCTGAATTGAAATGAATTTTCAATTTGATTAATTGTTTTTATTCTTTTTTTGATTTTAATTTATTGAAAAATAAAATTTTTACTATTGTATGATTTTTCTTAAACAAGAACAATTATTTTCTTGATGCTTTTGATGAATATAATATATATAAGTCATTTTAAATATCTTTTGTGTTTTAATTATTATTTTTTTATTCATAACGCTGCATAATAACAAATTTTTCAAAAGACCCTGGATCAAAATTCCCCAGGGAAAAGAGATCCGAAAGAGTTGGTTTTAGATGTCAAATGTTCGAACCGAGCTGGTTGGAAATACCAAGTTTATTAAAAACCAAAGCAAAATAAAAGTGAAAAACAAGAAAAATGATCAGGTGAGAGGATCACAAAAAAATCTTTTGAAACGCTGAGAAAAGGGCTTATGAAAGAGTAGGGATAAAAAATTTAAAATTTAAGCCTAGAGAGGGAAATAAGAATTTTAAGAAAAATTTATGATGATCAACGATGAAAATTAACAATTCTGTCAGCGACAGCGACAGAGATCCCCGCCCATGAGGAAAACTCAATCATCTTTCTGTTCGTTTTGTTTTCTTTTTCCACTTCCCCCTTTTCTTGGCCGGATTCTTGCTCCTCCTCCTCCTATCGTAGAGGTTTAGGTTTGGCAGGGGCGGAGGGATGGTATTCTTCTTCACGTGTGTGAAGAAACGTGAAAACTAATGCCGAAAGTCGGCAATTCTCAAGCTCTGCGGCTGTATCTGTCACGACGGATCAATAAGTGCCGCAGCCATCTATCAACGTCTCCATAGCTGCTTCTTTAACATTATGGTAATGGCATAGATGTCAAAGGCAATGATAATTGCGCAAATGACCCCACCAAAAACTTGAACATACTGCGAAAAAAAATTTTAATCCTCATACTGATAGGAGGAGCAGTTGTCATGTCCATTTTTTTCGGCATTAGCCCATGACAGATTAATGAGCAGAAGATGGTGTTCCAAATTTTCTAGCCAAAATACGATAATCCCAAAAAATTGAGTTAAATTTGCGAAAATGTAAAACACAAGTTCCAACGAAAATCACTCCCAAAATTATGATCAGCTGGGTTCCGCCGAAGGTCCATTCCAAAACGTGGAAAAGGCCACCAATTTCATGTAGAATAAATCTTCTTGGACGATTTTCGGTTTGGTCTCCCAGTCAAACGCCATGATCGGCTGATCGACGTTATTAATTTTGTAAGTTGTTTTGTTTTTTTACAAACTGTAAATAATGTTTCTGATATAGATACTTTAAATAATTTTAAGTAATTTAGTGTAATTTTTAATGACAAAGATTAAAAATTATTACTAATTATTTGAAAAAATATCTGTTTGAATTCTAACCTATACATTTTGGAATATGATAATTTTTATCTAATTTAATCCATATACATAAGTTTTGCAATTAAAATTTTTTCTTATATTTATTAGTTTTTTTCGATGAATTAAAAGTTGTGTTAAATTTGGTTTTTTAAATTAGGGTTTTCTTTTGCTATTATATATTTTTTCTATAAATAATAATTTATTTCATTTTAAATTAATTATTATTTTAAACTACTGGTAATAATATTTTTTTATAGTTATGTTTTTCTATAAGTTAATTATTAAAAATTATAAATATTTTTCAGCTTATGCGCACATCTTTGTTTTCTTTCATTTTTCTTGATATGAAGAAGAATTATTATTTTTATGTATATAATAATGATTTTTTTTTCAATTTTAAATTAAATTTTTTTTATTAATTACAGTCAGGTGCAAAAGTATTGCCCCAAGAAATGAAAAACCATTTTACACAATTTTTCTCAGGGTTAAAGCGAAACTCCGAAATTGGGATTTTGCCACATGTTAGTCTATTGAGTAAGCTAAACAAAAATCACAAAAGAGCAAGGAATTTTGCAATTTTGTTTAGCTACTCAATAGGCTAACATGTGGCAAACTCCCAATTTCGGAGTTCGCTTTAACCCTAAGAAAAACTGTGTAAAATGGTTTTTTATTTCTTGGGGCAATAATTTTGCACCTGACTGTACCGTGATTTTGATACGCCATTTTTATTAAACCTTGAATATCAAAAATAGTAATCATTTTATTTTTCAAAGTCAGAAAGTTTTATTTTCAATGATTATTGTTATTATTTTGATGATTAAAAATAAAAAAATAATTACAGATGGAATTTATCAATAATTTATTTTTTTGTAATTTATTTTATTTTTTTACTTTTTGTAAATCAAACTAAGACATGGGGTAAGCTATTTATTAAAATATATTATATTGCTATAGTTGTTTTTTGTGTATAGGTTTTATATGAATATTTTGTATATTGTTCTTAAACATTAATTTTTTAATTCTATAATGCAAATGAGTAAAGAAAATATCGTATTTACAAAATAAAATTTATTTCTATGCATTTTTAATAGTCTTCTTCCTCTTTTAAATTTTATTACATCGAGTTGTATTTTTTTATTCTTGTTAATCTATTTTTGAAAAGATTTTTTCTAATAAATGTACAATTATTAAATTTATTTTTCTTATTTATTATTTAATCATGCTGTAAAAAACAAATGAAAATAATAAATAATGTTGGTCACTTGAAGTATATTTAACGGATAGATGACACCCGTTATCTGATGAAATTATTGGTCCGGATAATTTCACATTATTTGTGGTTTTATATAAATCTTTTACATTCAGATGTTCAAATTTTATTTAAAATATGCTGTAAAATTTTTATCATAGTTTTAAATCTTGATCTGACAAATGAATTGACCAGGTTCAAACACTCATTTTATTTTATTTTATATTTGTAAATTAAAAGAAAATTAAATTATATTTTTATTGTCTTTGTTGGAAAACCCTTGTTTAACAAGGTTTTAGAACAACAAAAATCGCCGGGAAACCCTTTTTTAACAAAGTGGTTCGTCTGCTGTACTGTTGTTCCATGTGAGTTTACTTTCGAGTTTAGGAAATTTTTATTCTAGTTGGTTTTTTCCTGGCCATTACTTGTTTCTCGGCTCTATAATTTTTATATTTTTCTCCATTTTTTAAATAGGACGAGATTAATCCTTTGGAAATTTTAATGCTTTTGTTTATTTCATTCTAAAACACTTGGTGCAACATTTGTATCCCATTTTCATCATAATTTTTTGTTATTATTTTATCAAAATTTAGGTTAAAAATATAATTTTAAAGATAATTAGTTTAATTTTGTAATTAGACCTTGACATAGAAGTTAAACGTATTACTTGATTAATTTTCCTTTTTATTTATTATATTAAATTTTTTTGTCCAATTGTTCTTCACAATTATTTTGATTATCTTGTAACTAAAAATTTAAAAAAAATAGAGTTATATATATATATTTAAAGCATTTTCTTTTTCTTTTAATCAATACAAAGTTTCATTATTAGAAATATTTTTGAACCTGATCTTTACACATCTAAATTACCAAATTTAAGCGGCAGTTCGTTTATTTTTTCTCGCTCAATTATTCCGAATAAATAAAAGTTTTCGTCTCGCAGGCCAAACAAAAATTTTATTCGGTTATTAAAGAAATTTAATTTATTTTTATTTTTTAAATTCATGTCTTCTTTTTTATATTTTCATCATTTTAATTTTTAAGCCATTTTAAAAGGTAATTTTAATAACACTTTTATGATTCATGCCAATTTTTATTCATTTTTGACTACTCGTTTTATTTATTTGGACAATCTTTTAACTTTATTGAAGTAATTGATACGTTTAGTTCAGTTAGTAATTGTTTTTTTAATGTTTTTGGAGAATTTTCAATTCACATTTTGTTTGCTCATCTGTCTTTCATTTTTGAAAAAATAAATGAATTTTTTAATTGGAAAATTTCAAAAATATATTCATAATAATTCTTAAATTACCAAAAAAAATTAATTAATTTTTCTATTATCTCTTTTTTTGTAATTATTTCTTAACTTTGTAAATTTAAGATGATTTATAAAATAGATGAGTGAGAATATATGTTTTGTTACTTTTATTAAATAAATATATGATTATTTATTTCATGCAGTAACCCCATTATTTTTCTCACAAAAAAAATACTCCCTTATTATTTAACCAATTATGTATATAAAAAATAATTTTTAGCATATCTTATATTTTTATTTATAAATTTTTTATTTTTGATATTTTTTTGAAATTCTTCTTTTTTTCTATCCAATGATAAGCAAGCACCTCATTTATTTTTACGACAAGTGAAAAATTGGTCATATCTTTTCTTGAAATGCCGCATGTTTATTTTTTATATAAATTTATATTTAAATAAGATAATTTTTATTTTTTTTATATTACAATGTTAATGCGCTGCTTCTCTTGATAAAAACTGCCTTAAAAATTGTTCTTCTATTCCTTTTCCATTAAATCAAATATAATTTATTATAATTTGTTTTAATTTTTCTCAATTTTATCTTACTAGCATCGATTTAAAGGTAAAATTAATCATTTTTCTTTTATTTGAATTTTTTAAGGAATAAGACAATTAATAATTCGAATCTTTTCACTTTTATTAGATATCTATTTAAATTTAAAATCTGTTATTCATTTTTCTCGTCCAAACTTGCTTTCTTATTTCGATTATTCCAAGCATGCTTATAAACAGCATTCAATAAATTGTTTTATTCAATATATATAAACTGAAATATATTTTTCATTATCAAATCCTATTTGAACACTTTTGTTTTTATATTACTGAATTTAGCAAAATTATTTGTTTTTGGTTTTAAAAATGCACCAATTCTACATCGTTTGAAAAAGATTTAAAATTAATATTAATTTTTTGATAAATATACTACTTTTTCACTGTTGGTGGGGCTAATTTTCATCTTTTATTAGATTTATAATTTTGGTTAATATATACATTTAATTAATATATATTTCACATAAAATAACAGCTTATTCAAATAATTTTACCAGCTATAAATAAATTTATTTTATCGTTATTTTTTTAAAGTTAATTTTAAACTAATGTGAAGGAATTATAACAGCACTATGAATAATAATAATTATTCGTTTTATTCAGCTTGACTAGTAAATTATTTATTGTGATAAGAAAATAAAGAATTAAATGTTATTTTAAAATGAATAATTTTTAGATTTTCTAATTCCTTTTTATGATTTTTCATATTAGGTATTTTAAACCAGCAACAAATTTTATTTTATTGAATTATTTTTCTTTCCACGAATGTCTATCGTTAGTAGTTAATGACTGTGATTTGCCCGGATTACGGTAGCCCCTCATACCTATGGGAGAGCTGCAGGCCAACTGAACGCCAGCCATTTGAGCGGCGCCAAGGGGCCATCTGAGCGCCAAAATTTTTCAGTACTGAAGCCAAAACCATTGTGCGACTTTTTTTTCCAAACCCAAACCTATTGCGCGACTTTTTCTTGCAAACCCAAACCTATTGCAGGGGGGTTGCGCAACAATGGGTTCCCGGCATTCTCGATGGGTCCTTAAGGGGCAAAATTTATTTTATTGAAAATTTTTTTGGCACTCACCAAATTGACAATTAGACTGCAGGGAAATTTTGTGCACTTTGGCATAAGATCGGCAGGGAAGGTGCCAAGAAAATATTTTTTGGTCGTTGCGTTCTCAAATAGAGCTCTGTCGATGAACCGATTGTCCATTCCTGCGACGAATCCGCCGCTCCCTCATAAACAGGTAAAATACCGCAGCCGCAGTGCCCTGCACCAAACAGGTAGATGAGGCAGAGAAAAAAGTTGATTGGCGACCTCTCGATTACGTCCGAGAAACACAGTACAATCCCTTCATGTACAGCATCGGAGGAGGGCATTTAAACAAAATCAGAGGAACAATTCTCAACACTCATACTGTAAGGTCACTAGTGATTGATCTGTTCCGATCAATCAGAATGAGCCCGTCAGCCTCGGCGTAGGCTATTAAAGTGACCCCCTCGTTTGGCACCGCTTCGGCAAATCGAATGCTCACCGCTGTACAACCCTCCTTGATCAGCTCAAAGCCCGGAGAGTCCTCCTGCGCATTGGACATTTGGAAGACATAGAGGCAGTAGGCAGTCTTGAACATGCTGTAGCTGATCCCGTTGCTCTCAGTTGTGCAGGCCAAGACAAGGTGCTCCTGGGTGTCATGGTATGCCCGAGCGTACCGGTTGTTCTTGTAGTCCAAGTTGTACGGGAACTGTGGGTATGTCCTGCCAGAGGCGGTCAGCTCAATGTCCCTTACCTGAACGTTTTTTGCTGACATAAATACATGTCAAAGCGGCACTTACGTTGTGTGGTTAAAGTAAAAGGGGTTCTTCTGATTGTGGCCAATGTAATTTTGATTGGGCACCAGCCCAATGATGACCCTCCGGGGCACTTCCTCGGTGAACAAATTTGCCGAAAAATCATATCGCCCGCCGGTGATGAACAGCGACTTCATCCACATTTTCCCGGATGCCATATCTGGCGGGCTCCATGTCCAACTTTTTTGCAATGTCAAGGCTGAGACCGTCCATCAGATCAACCGTCTTCACTATCAGCCTGCTGTCGACAATCTCAAGCGTGTACGTGTCCCTATTTGCGGTTTCCTGGTGTATCATAAAGTCGTCCGACTGTAGCGCGAGCTCAATGTCAATCTCAACATTGCTGATCATGTACAAGTCCCGGTTGATGATGTCGGCACTCAGATTGCTGATCGTTTGAAAGCTCTTGCTCTCCTCCACCGCCTTTTTCCTTCGATCGTTTACTTTGGTCGGGTCACTGTCACGGAAATAGCCTGCCACGCCAAAGTATGAATCCTTTGCCGCCACAGGGTAGCTGAGTTCGGTGTCCAGGAACAACTTGTAGCTGTACAGCTGGTTTGAGTCGTACACCTCCCGCTGGTTGATGTGCACTTTCAGGTTCCGGATAAACGTTGCGCCGGACATTTGAATAAGGCCAACGGCTGCGTTTGCCGGCACATCAACCACAACCCCATCATCCGCGACTTTTTGAGCTTGAACTCTGCGCACACAAACACCTTTCTGAGGTACACATAGCTGGTGATTGGGTGGATCTGAACCACATTATGTCTGCTACTGCATGTGAAAACAGCTTGCCTTAAAATGAAAGGGCCTAGAGCTTATCGGGTTCAGCGTCAGGTACTCCCTGTAGCTGGAATTGGACACTACGCAGCTCGTTGGGGGTATGGTGAAGAAGTCCAGCCCCGCATTTGCCACCTCAGCACTTGATGCATGCACTTTTTTATACAACATTTTGCTAATAATAACCTAGTGAGTCAAATCTTTTCTTCTTTAACAGAGCTTTTTGGGGAACAGTTTGTTTAACAACGTCTGAAGGTTTCAAAATGATTTCAGCTTTTTTCCCTCCTCCTCTTCTCTTCCTTCTTCCGCGCCCCTTTTGTAGTGATGAAGAGGCCTTGTCGAGCAATTTTTTCGATCCTCCTTTCTCTCCGACACCAGCGCATCTCTGATGTTGCCGCCCTTGGACACCTCGTTGAGGAATCGGGCACCCGTCTCGAGGCCCTCTTTGCCAATCTCGGCAGCGATGTTGGCCGCATAGGGTCGTTACCGATAGGATACATTCATGATTGTATCACTCATCAGGGAATATTTAAATATTTAAAAACCAAACTTACTTCATATGTATGTATACCTAAAATTACAATAGGAAAAATCACAACAACAAGAAAATAATAATTAGTAGTGACATAGAATTTTTTTTATTAATCATAATAAAAAACGAAAAAAAACTTGCAAATAAAAAAATTTTCTTATATTCATTTTAAAGATAATAAATAAATATTTTGGGGACAAAAACATCGGACATTGAGGAATGATTTGGTTATAAATTTAAGTCATGATTTTATCAAGAAGCATAAAAAACGCTTATTTTCTTATTCATTTTATTTTAAGTGGTGCAAAATTTCATTTTTCGATCAGTATAAACAACTCTTTTTAATAAAAATCGTCATATTTGCAAAACAAAACATTAAACTCACGACAAGGACATAAATTTTAAAGCTTTAAAGAATAGGAATTTTTATGTAATTTTAGGCATGACTTAAATTAAGGCATCTCTCTGAAAAAATTCAAAATGATTATGAGAATACAATGTGAATAAAAATTTGAGCGAAAATTGATCATTTTCTGTCTTTAATTCCAATTTCAGTTTGGAGGACCGGTTTTTTTTTTATTAAGATCAACGTAGAATTTGTTTGTATTCAATTTGTGATTAAAATAAAGTTTACTAATATTTCCTTGTATAATAAATAATTGGCATAATTTACAACTTTAAATGCACCGGAATTTGAATAAAATATTCCGTAATAAATGAGAATTAAGGACAAAACTCCCACTCATGTACAAAATACTAAAAAAATTATTTTAAAGATTGTTTTGGACAAAAAATTTTGCAAAATCATGAATAAGCCGTAATGCCACAAAAAAGGACACTGTAAACCTTGGCTAATTTATCGGTCTTAGCACTAGGGCACATACGCAGTAACATTGTGCGACTATGGAGGGCCGAAAAATGCGGAACAAAATTCTATAGTAGCACCAAACATGAAATCAGACAGCTATTTTGCGAATTTTTGTGGAGGCTAGGTGTTAAACGACGCAAAATTAATTAGTTCGATGAAATTTTACAAAATATTCTTGCCTTATTTATTTATTTATGCAAAAAAGAAAAAAGTCCACAAAAGGGAGTAATCCACTTACTCTGCGGACGTGTCATAGATTAAATCGTCCTCGAGTAATATGGATTAAAAATTAAACAAAAAAAGAAATCACAACAAAATTAAATATGAATGAGGTCAATGATCAATAAAACCAAATCACTATATAAAATATATATCTTTAATTAAAGAGATAATTCACTTTTCCGGTCATTTTATACGTTAAGGAGTTTAATTTTTGTTTTAAATTGATTTAAAGAATTTATTTTAATGATTTCTTTATCCAGCTGATTCCACAATTTTGTAGCCCTCCCCGCAAAGGGAATAAATTTTTTGCCTAATTTATATTTTGTGTTAAACCTATAAAAGGGGACATTAAAGCGTTCAGAAGGTTTGAAAATTTTTAATATATCTAGATCTGTTCGGCCATAAACAATTTTATGCGCCATGAACAGATCAAATAGCTTTCGCCTTTTCTCAAGTGTTGGTAGTTGCAGGTATTCTAATCGATTTTGGTATGGAATTGGCGGAATTCACGTAACTCACTGGAAAAACGATGGTTAAAATAAACATCGGATTCATGACCAGATAATATTAGCCCAAAATAAAGAATTGAAAAAATTTTCAGACCGGGGATGTAAAAACCAAAACTACCACAAATAAATTCATTAGGCTTAGTTAGAATTTTTAAATTAATTCTTTATTCCTCTTTTTGAAAGAATCGTTTTTTAGATTTCATTTTCAAATAAATTTCATTTACATTTATACAAAATTTCGTTGAATTCTTAAAATATGATATTTGTAAAAAATAAAGAAAATTATATAAATAAAAAGTCATAACTTTTGTTATCTCTCTGTCTCTCTCATTATCTTTTTTTTCTGTGTGCCTTGTTAGAAAATCAATACAAATTGACGCTGTTTCGTTTCACCTTTGGCGCTGCTCTCATTTGTCAGCACATCATTTGGCTTGGCATTGCCCCCCATCCAATTGGTCGTCCCCCCTCCCTTCCCGATTCTACTTCAGTCTTCTACTACACATTTTTCTTCTCATTTGATTTTCTCCACATGATATTTTTGGCTTAAGTTTGCACGACAATAAAACGACACGACAAAATTCAACGCTTTACCTTTTGATTAAATTCGATGACTCAAAATTTCTCTGTTCGTCTATAAAATTTTAAAAAGTTTCAGTTGTTGTTTTAGCAAAGCCATAATATTTTTGGAAAATATTGATCATAGTCTACCAAACTCAAAAATGCTTAAAAACGGTCAGAATCGATGTAAAAAGATTAGAAATGGGTCGGAAAAATAGAATTGGGGGCGCGCTTGCCCTTTTTCAGGCTGAAAAAGTGTCGGAATTGGAGTGCCAAACTCAGCTGGGACTCAAATGGCCGCACTATAAAAAGCACTCAAAAGACATTTTTAAATAATTTTCTAGGGTAATTTCTGGCGCTGATCACGAATATGACTTTTATTTTGCAAAATTCCGAACCCCGAACCCCAATTCGACAAAATTTATAAATTAAAAGAAAAACAATTTTTAGGGGTTTTAAAAGAACAACGTCAAATATAAAAGATTAAATTTAGCTTATTGCGCTAAAAAACCGACGCACAGTCGACTACGGCGGCCAGTAGGTGGGGCGAGACTACGGGCTACGGTAGAAGTCCGCGCGTGATCCGCAGGCGGTTGACTGATTGGCGGGGGCCTTTAGGGCCCCCGCAGTCAACCGCCTGTGGCGCTCGTCAGACTTTTTCCTCCGCCCTCCGTTTCGCCCCACTACTTGCTCCGTCTTCGCATGCTCCATTTGCGAAAGTTCGAATGATACCAAGTTTGTCAGTGTTTGATCATTTAAAAAGTTATAGTGCCAAATCTCTCAATTTTCGAGTTTTGAACCGGTTCGAACCGGATTCTGGATGCGAAATTTTGAAAAAAATGTCATATTCGTGATCAGCGCCACAAATTACCCTAGAAAATTATTTAAAATGTCTTGAGTGCTTTTTATAGTGCGGCCATTTGAGTCCCAGCTGAGTTTGGCACTCCAATTCCGGCACTTTTTCAGCCTGAAAAAGGGCAAGCGCGCCCCCAATTCTATTTTTCCGACCCATTTCTAACCTTTTTACATCGATTCTGACCGTTTTTAAGCATTTTTGAGTTTGGTGACTATGATCAATATTTACCATATTTTTTTATAGCATTGGCTTTTTGCACTTTTTTTGGCTATAAATTTTTAATTTTTTAAATTGACTGTAGTAAGAAATGAACATATAAACAATCAAAAAAAAATTGTTTAAATTAAGATGTAAAAAACAAAACAATAAATTCGAAGGTGCTAAAACATTGACGCTTCATCAATGAATTAACAAAAATTTAAGAAAAATAGAATGAAAAAAAAATCGAAAAATTAAATAAATGCCCATATAAAATGGAAAATGCTATAAAATGGAAAATGCCAGGACTTATGTAATGGACAATTGACACTTTAAAAAAATTAGAGTGATACAGAATGAAAACGGCAAAAAAGATATAAGCCAAATCAAATAAAGAAAATGCAAAATAAAAATATAAATATTTATTGATTAATTGCAATTTGTTTCTTGGCCATTAGTTTTCCTGGTTGATTCTCCTAATTGGAATGCACCCCCGATAAATTCAGAATAAAACAAAAAAATTTGTGAAATTGCTTATTGTTTATAAAATATATATATATATTATAAATTTTGTACATTATAATTTGGATTTCCTTTAAATGATAAATTAGTGAAATATCTCTTTTGCTTATAATCAAAACTGTCTTATAATTTATAAGTAAATATAGCGAAAAACTTTATTTAACCTTTAAAAAAACATAATTTTATACTGATATAATGGAAGAAAATCAAATACTAAATTATATTTGCTTAATTTCTTGTATTTTGAAAATCATTTTTTAAAAATAATAATTTTCAAATTTTGCTATAATGAATAAATTTACAAACATGAACCCTCAAAATTGAAGGGTTTTTGAATCTGTAACACTTTATGAACGAGCGAGTCAAGATTAAATAAAAATGAAAATACTTTTTACTTTAAAGAAAACGAAAAATATTTACTTAAAAAAGTGAAATCCTTAAATACTTGGGAAAATTAATTTCAAGGCTTTTATGGATTAATAAAAATTTAAGAACAATAAAATATTAAAAAGAAGCCAATATCAAATTAAAAAACAATAAATATGAAAAGCAATTTAATTAATTTAGTCACTATCGCGTAAAATGATAATTTCCAAATTCACAATAGGTAAGAATTTATTTTCTTATTAAAAATGAAAATCCCAGTTTTTTTAATTGTTAATAAAACGCATAAAAAATATGAGAAAAAAAAATTATAATTGAATGAGAAAAATAAAAAAAAAGTCAAAATAATAACTTAGGAATGGAATCTCCTAATTAGATAAATAATATTAAAAAAACTGTTAATTCTTTTAAAATGAAATAAAATATTATATATACCAGATTTTTGCGCTAATCTTCTCCAATATAAATAAACAATAAATTGATCTAAAAAAATTTGACCATTATAGCTGATGGATTATGCGAGCTTCAAGATCAAGGAGTTTCAGTACTAATAAATTTTAATTAAATAAATAAAAATATATCATAATGAATTTAACAATAATGTTCAAAATGCTTTATGTAAAAGAAATTTAAATTTTAAATCTAAAAATCTTTCTTAAAACTAAGTAAAAAATTATAAAATATCCAGAAAATCAAAAAAAAGCATATAAAAAAAGATTTAATGCTTTCAAAAAAAATTCTCACGAATGAAAAAATGAATTTAAAAAAAGATAAATAAAATAAATATCTGCGATGTAACCTTAAAAATAATTTTTTAAAATAATATTTAAAATGAAAATAAATCCAATCAACAATAAATATGAACAACCCATAGTTTTAAGAAGGATAATAAATACTATAAAAATTGAAAAAGCAACAAATAAATATTTAATTATTATATCAGTCTATATAATGCATTATTTTTATATAAATATTAAAAGTTCTTTATATGATAAGTATACCAATAAAAATATTAATGAAAAATGTATAATAGATTAATTCTATAGATAAATATTAAATTATTTAATTTAACAAGCTTAAATGAATTAAAATTATTTAACAAGAGCCAAAATATTTAATAAGATAAAAGCTGGCAATCTAAAATAATAGAAATTAAATATTTTTAAAGCAATGATTTGTTTAAAATAGAAAATTTGCTTAATAATTTAAAATATAAAAATTCCATATTCCCATTGGGGTCTTCTGCGTTAACCACATCGGTTTAACACCAACAATATCGAAATAAAAACATTCATTAAAAATTCAATATAAATTTGGAGGAAAATTTAAGAAATAAAAAATTATATATAACAACCCTTTCTTCCAAAATCGGATATATGGAACAAGATAATAACAGTTAACTTGATTTCGTTTAGAAAAAATGCGACCAATTGGTCAGCCAGGATCAAGATTAAAATAGTTAATATGAAGCAAAAAATTATATAAATGAATTAAAATGAAACATATAATGATAATTTAAAAATACAACCTTTTAATCTAAACCAGGTTTAATATTTTATTAATTGGCGAGAACGGTCTACTTAATTATGCTGAAATAAGGATCAGCAAAAAATCTAAAAAATATTTGATAAAACCAAAAAAGCCATCAATATATACCAAATTGAAACAAAGCTACTCAATAAATGTGTGCCTTCATTTCTCAAAAATCCATTACTTAATCATTTCGTTAAATTAATGAGACAAAAATTTTTATTTTTCAACAAAATGAAAACAAAATTTTTGTTCTAATTGCATCTTCTTAATTTTTAATACGGTAATTATTTAATTAAATTCGTCAAGTACCGAAGAAACGGTGGAGATTTAACAGAAAAGATGCATGAATGAACTTTAAAAACAATTTTAAAAATGCATCATAAATTAAGCTATAAAAACCTTAAGTTAAAAAATCATAATATAAGTAAAAATATAAAAATTAATATATATAAAGATTACTAATTAAATTGATATTTTATAAAATGCAAGAATGCATTTTTCAACAATAAAAATGTTAAGAATACGTAATAAAATATAAAAGTTAAAAAAAATAAACCAAAAAAAAAATTGTTATCTTTTTAAATGACCTTTTGCAGATGAATGTGAAAAGCAAAACCTACAGATTTGATATAAACAGTCAATATTAACACGAATTTACGTTGAAATGCCAGCAACGTTGTCGTGGTCGTTACCGTCCGCCTACGCCCGGGGGTATAAAAAATCTTGAATACGGTCAAATAAAAATAATTATTTATCTCCTCTATCGTGTAATCGTAATAAAAGATTTAAAAGTGAATAATTAAAAATGTGTTGATATTTAAAGAAAAGACAAGTGAAAATATTAAAATAAAATACAATAACGAATACAAATAATATGACTTATATATCCTAATAATAATAGATCTTATGATGAAAATCTTAAATGACGCGGTTCATGCTTTACCATTTTACTAGAGCAGGGCTCGGATCGTACCAAGTCACTTTCCAAGTACAGGCATGCCAATTTCCAAGTACATAACGGTGGAAATTTGTGAAATCCAAGTACACATAAAAATTTGAACAAAAAAATTTAAAGGGTTAATTTTCCTCAAATAGTCTCTATTTTTCCCGGGAATGATTTTCTCCAAATATTAATTATTTCCGCGAAGCAATTGACGCATTTTTCAAAAAAACTCTAAACACCTGGTTGTCAACTTGCAAATCAATAGAATTAAAGGTGAGTTTTTTTGCTTTTCAAAAAATCATTTAGTGGCGTTTTTTCGAAAAGATTTTTTGGGAATTTGAGGGGGCGGGGTTCGGCGATGCTGATAGGCGCCGCCGGGAAAAATTTTGTACATTGATTGTGATATGTTAAAGATTTTGACCAAAAAATGAGAAATTTTTGCGATTTTGGTCAATTTGTTAAGAAAAAATGTGAGTTTCTTTTGTTAGAAAGGGTGGGCGGTGCCTTTGGTGCTACCGGGAGAAAAATTAGAAAATTTGGTCTTTTTCAAACAGATTTTCACTGAATATTTTCTTTATTTAGGTTAAATATAGCAAAAATTTATGATTTTGACAAAATGCCAAAAATTTGGAATTTTTTTCATAAAATGTATATTTTTTTACATTCATATGCAAAAATCCCGATTTCCAAGTATAATCTTGGAAAAATGTACAGTTAAAATTTTCCAAGCACAAAAGTTCGAAATCCAAGTATGTACGTGCCATCCAAGTACGAATCTAAGCCCTGAACTAGAGTAAGTTTTGGGGACGAATCGAGAGAAATTTATACGTTGACATGAACTCATAAGACATAATGAAAGTTGATTAAATATAAACTACATAATTATTTGGATAATTTAAATAAATAAAAAAGTGATTTATTCATCTGTCAAAAACAGAAAAATATAGTCGAAAAAGTAAATATAGTTATACTGCGTAAGCTTTAAAAATAAAAAATAAAATTTTATTAATAACAAAGAAAAGATTAAAAATAACATTTGAAATTAAGTGTGTTGCAAAATGAAAATTTAACGCAGCATCCAATTATAATAAATATGGAAAAAAACGCAAAAGGCAATGTGCAGGAAATTTTTGTAGTGGACAACATATAATAATTAATAATTTATCAAATAAAATGTTCTAAAACCCAATAAAATAAAGAAATAAAAAATTTTTTGATTAAGTTTGGTAAATATTTTTTCTGTTTGCATAATTATATAAAAAATAATAATATGCATTTTAACTTACGAAAGATTAAAATTAAATTAAAATTTAAAATAATTTAAAATGATTACAAATAAAAATAATTTATTACAACAATTGCAAATAATTACTCCTAAAATCAATATAATAGAACAGAGAGGAGCTTTACAAAATAAATAAATATATGATGCTAATTCAAATAAATTATGAACTTGTTATGATCAAGTATATTTGTTTATTAATAAGAAAAATAAATACATTATTATAAAAATTTAATTAATCCTATAATATAATAACTTAACAAAGAAATAAAATTAATTTAATAATTTTAATTTGAATGCAAACAACCAATATCAAGAGTCTTTGGGTTGGTAATAAACTAATTTTGACATATAAAAAAATAATCTTAAAACATTATTTTACCAGCAAAAAAAATTTAAATAAAAGTTTATTTCATTTTCATACATAAAGGGATAGATAGGATAAACTAAAATTTTAAAATTAATAAATTATAATAATTTTAAATAATATATATGTCAAAACTAAAATGGAATAAAAATTAACAAATACAAAGCTTAAATAAAAAATTTTTTAAGTATGAAGATTATTTTTGAACTAAAATGTTCACCTTAAAATAGTAATAAATTCCAATTTGAAAAGAATGATAAAACCTTACTTAATATTAGAGCAAAAAATGTAAATAATAAAAATTTTGAAAACAAATAATATAAATAATTTTTGTGATAGTAATTTAAAAATTTAATAACAAAAATAATTGAAATTTTATAATTTTGCTAAATAAATTAACCACCACTTATTGAAAATACAAAAATTTTCTAAACCATTTTGACATAAATTAAATTTTAACGTAGATGACAATGACAAAATGTTGAGTTTGAAAGAACAAAAATAATCACAAAAATATTATTAAATATATATGTTATTTAAACAGAGTTTTATTAACAGATATGAAGAATAATTTGAAAAAATTATTAAAAAGATTAAAAGAGAATAATATCATTTGAATTACAAGAAGCTCGGCGAAGAACGCGACCGAGTTTTCTCAAAATACACAAAGGCTACAAATTTTTTAATAAAAAGCGAAACGGATAAAATTTAATATTTTCAATGATTACTTTTAAAATTAATTTATTTACACAAAAGAAATAAACTTAATAGTTCCAATACTTCTATAACTAATGTGATTACATTTTTTTCTATAAATTAAAAATTCATTCATTTGTTAAATAAAAGAAGATATTTTTCTGAATTAACGAAAACATTTATATTTTTAATTTACAAAATGATGAAAAAATTAATTTTCTAAAGCCATAATAAAATAAATACCGAGCAATGAAATAAATAAATTTTTGTGTAAAAATGAAAGAAAGAAATATGAATAAAAAGTGCTAACAATGAGTGATTCTTATCCGACATTTAAAATGAAAATATTTTTTTGTTAAAAAGATAAATAGTTTTTTATAGCTTTAAAATGATAATTACTATAATAAAATCTAAATTATAAAATTATTAAAGGAGGTCCAATGGGAAAAAGAATCCCACCATGTGACTAAACGGAAAGAAGAAATACCACCCCAAACAACTTTCCCAATTGTCGTGACTGAGCATTGGTAAAGTTTTTTAAATATAATAAGAACTTATGATAGACCGAATCAAATTCACGCGGGCGCAATGTATATGAATAAAAATTCCTTTATTAAAATGTAAAAAATATAAAATCTAAGTAAAAATACAAATATAAATTTTATCATTTTTCAAACGGAAAAATGAAGTAAAAAGAAGGCTTTAAAATTAGAAAAAATATGCTTATACTTTAAGGCTAAATATAGTGATAATCAAAAATTAGATTAAGAGATATTTTCTGCTTTGGACATTATAAAAACAAGGAAAATAAACAGACAATAAATAAAGTAAATAAAAAAGAAAGAAAAATAATAAAATTAAAAAATAACTACATCAATAAGCAACACAAATAAACAACTAATTTTTAAAACAATAGAATTCAGCTGAACAACGGCCAAACAATTGCGGTCGTAATGTACATGAATATTACTTTTTATAAAATAACTGAAAATCGAAATAAAAAATAAGAATTTGATTATTTTTTAGTCGGAAAAATGAAGTAAATAGAACGCATATTAATTCTATAAACACTTTGATTGCCAGAATCCTTTCGTGTTCCAAAAAGCATGACCTTCCTTTTAATAAATATATTTAAAAAAGAAATACATGCGAAGAAGTTGATAATGAACGAGAACTCAAATGAATTATTTGAAAAACTTAGATACAACTTTTTAAATAAATATTTTTAAATAAAAATTATATATGACTGGAAATATTATTTGATACAAATTCACTTGAAACCATTCTACCCTAGAGAATTAAGAATAGAAGCAAAAAACGAAGATAATCAAGAAATAATAATAATTATAGAAATTTAATAAATAAAACAAAAGACAGAGGAAAAATAAATAAAAGGTGAAAAGGAAAAATGAAATTTCTAAAAGATTTTATTAAAATCAACTGGAGTGACAACAGAATTAGATCATCTTCATAAAAAATCCTATTTTTTACACACGAAAATTTTTTATTCAACAGCCATACAGTCTATTGAATTGTTATGAAGATTTCTGCAAGAAGATGAACTATAGTCATGGGACTATAAAACCGACTAGAAACAAATATTAAAATAGAAAAATGAATGTTAAGGTTAATACGCGGACAATTATTCTGAAATTTAAATCAAATAATCAAGAAAGCATTCCATCGAAGAATCAAAATATAGAATTCATAAAATAATATGGAAAAACGAAGTGCATCTTTGAGCATGTATTTTCTCAAAGCAAATCATAAATTAAATTAAATATTTGAGTATAGCTAAAATATTGGAAAATAAATCGAATAAATACAATTTTCCGGTTCAGAAAATAACCTAAAAGCTTATTTATGAGTATTCTTCATGGGTAGAATGACGTTGCTGATGACGCTAGTGAAATACTGACTCTCGAACTTATTAATTATAAAATAGTAATAATAATCATTAATTTTTTGATATATTTAAAATAAATATTATACGAATAGAACAAGAGGAGCGAGACAATTAGCGTAATTATGAATATTAGCTTTGCAATATTAAATTTTTCTAATTAGATAAAAATAATAATTTATAAATAAATGAATTCAATTGTAAAAAAGTAAGCAACAGCCTTTAATTCAAATTTATATTTGAAAAAAGCTGCCAATACGCGAAATTACTATTGATTTGCGTACCAGAACAAGGAGTAAAGCAATCGTCTATATTAGTTAATAATTAAATTAAAAAAAGCAGTAAATTTATATAATAATTTGAATAAAATTTGAACTTACATTAAATTTGCAATATATTAAATTATTATTTAATATAATTGAGACTTTGGATATGATTCAAATTCTTCAAAACATAATCTAAAATAATTTAGACTCAATGAAAAGTACACCGGAGAGCAAAGAGGAAATCCTTACTAGCTCGCGTGAATTAAATTTTTAAAGGTTAGTCTAAATATTGTTATATAACGGAAGTTTCCGTAAAATAAATTTGCTGGTAATTGTTGTTCGATACAACCCAGGAAACCTAAAAACCATTATATTAAAAAAATAAAAGAAAATGCAAAAATAAATAATTAATTCCAGAAAAAGTTTATGAGCATTAAAAATTTTTTATAAAGAAAGCAACCCCATTTATTAAACATCACATGGCTACGAAAAAACAAAAAAGTTAACTAAAAGAAACATATAAATTAAAAAACAGTAAAAGCAGTAAAATTTATATAAAAAATCAAATATATGATAAAGTATTTTCCTAATTAAATTTAACATGTTCGTTAAAGAGATAATCACGAAAATTAGAGTAAAAAATTAAAAGCAATTATTTTATATTAATAAGATAAAAAAAACATACAAATATTTTTAAAAGCTTAAAAATTTAACCCTAAATTTAGAGAATTTGTGCAAATTTAAAATGACATATTACATGAAATGGAATTAAAAAGATAAAACTTATAATTAAAATGCGGCAACAAAACTAACTTCGGTTGCATATTTTTCAAAAATAATATTAATAAAAAGTAATTAAATATCATTTATGTAGTAAAATTAACTGAATTTTCAAACAAAAACTATTGCCATGTTCGACGTCGGAAGTTTTACTTCTCAGTGCATGCTGCTTCGTTTTTTCAATCGAGAAGCATCGCGACTTAAAAGATTAACAAATATAAACAATTAATGAAGATTATAAAGATTCAAAAAATTTTTAATTACAAAAATATTTTATATTAGTTTATATTGCTTAATAAAATTTAATAAATAATTATAAAATGTATTTGCAATAATTTGTTTATTTATTAAAACTTACCGATAAACGGATAAGCATTTTTCAAATCGAATTATAAAATTTAAAGCCTTAATTAAGCTTAAAAAAAGTTATATCTTCCAAAATTCATTTACATTAAAAAGATAAATAATAATAATCAATGGTTTAATGAAAAATGCTAAATATTCAAACAATAATATTTCTTTTATTTAATTAATAAATTGAATATAATTTTATTTAAAAAATTTAATTCAAAAGAAAGTTCATGAATATTTGTGTTGAATCTTATTTTGTGAATGAAAGTATATAATAATAATAAAAAACTATTAAAGCAAAACAAAAAAAACTAAAAATGAAAAGCTATTAAGCATTTAAGTCTCTTCATATCCACTAATAAAACAAGAGAATCTACATTATTATAAGACCTAAATGAAGAAAAACTTTCAAAAATTATTGTCGTGAACAAACTTATGAAAAATCATTCAAAAATAAAAAATTTTGAAATAGGGATAAACCTAAAAAATAAATATCAAAAATTGTTAAAGTAATCTTTAAAAATAAAAAAGTAAACCGCTAACAAAAATTGTCAAAGATTAAAGTATTTCTCTCAAGTGCCGTTACATTTTTTATTAAAATTTTTACGTCAATCTGAGTATATCGCTTCAAAATCATTATTATATAATAATAATTCAAACTGTTTAACACTTATCTGATTTGTGGTAATCAAATTTTTGTAATTTTTAGTTAAATCTCTATAAATCTTAAAATTGTTAGTAGAATAAATTAAAATTTATGTCCGGCGGCTATGTGCCAGCGTTGTGAGATGGCACGGTCACGACAATTGTTAATATTATTATTTAGTTTTTTATAATAAAAAAACATAAAATAAAAGATAGATATTGGTTGTCTTATAACCAAATTAAAGTATTTCTCTCAAGTGCCGTTACATTTTTTATTAAAATTTTTACGTCAATCTGAGTATATCGCTTCAAAATCATTATTATATAATAATAATTCAAACTGTTTAACACTTATCTGATTTGTGGTAATCAAATTTTTGTAATTTTTAGTTAAATCTCTATAAATCTTAAAATTGTTAGTAGAATAAATTAAAATTTATGTCCGGCGGCTATGTGCCAGCGTTGTGAGATGGCACGGTCACGACAATTGTTAATATTATTATTTAGTTTTTTATAATAAAAAAACATAAAATAAAAGATAGATATTGGTTGTCTTATAACCAATAACAAATGAAGAACATTAAAAATTGACTTAACCTTATCATCTAAAATTAATTATAAAATAGGAAATAATCTGCAGAATGTTGAGCTTTACAAAAAATGCAAAAATTGAAATAAAAAATTTTATTGCAAAGGAATATAAAAAAACAAATTAAATAATATGAAATAATGATAAAACCTTAGTTATATTAGTTGAATAATTTTTTATATTATGGCATGAACAAATTGTTTATATAAATGGCTACGCACTGAATAGAGCCAATAGATGGAATACATAACCAGGAATGGATAAAATAATCTAAACTTTTTTTGATCAAAACTTACCAATGAAAAATGCTATAACGGAAAATTTTAAAATTAACAACATTTGCACAAAAGGGTTGTGCACTTATTAGATTAAGCATTGAAGGCCGATCCGAAAATCCTGCACAAAAATAAATAGTTGACAGAGTAAATTAACATTTTCTAAGTGATCTATTAATTTCACTTCGATTTATAAATAACATCCCAATTCAACAATGAAAAGATAATACAAATGAGATAAACTACATTAATATTCATAAAGAATAAAATTATAACTTTTAAACAAGAATAACAAATGTATATATTTAAAAATAAACTAAAGTAAAGTGTATTATAATATAAGGGTAAAATTGAAAAAATGAACTATAAGAAAAACAGCATCTTTAACTTAAAAAAATATAGAGAATTAACGAATAACTTATTGCCGAGATTTTTTGTTTTAAATCTTAATGTATTTAGTTTAATTTCTATTAACAAATATAATTTTTTTAATTGTAGCAGCAAAAAAGTTATGACAATTTGTGTTATGGGTTGCAATCATCTTTTAATTTAAACGACAAGAATTCAAGTAAATAATGGCAGAAATCTCAAAAGACCGAAAAATTAATTTTAAAAAGAATTGAACTACTTGGAACAATATGAATTTACTCGAAGTAAAATCACCAAATTATGATAAACTCAAAGTTTTTCTAAATATAATAATAAATATTTTAGAAAAATAAAAAATACGCGAAAATAAAGAGAGAGTTTGACTTGAGTTTTGACACAGCTATAAATGCTTAATCGTCTCAATTTACTACATAAAAATAGATATAATCTAAACAAAACAAATGACTGCCAATAAACACGTTAAAATAATACATTTTACATGGACTAATGATTAAGATTATTTTAAGTTTTTAATGATAATTGATTCTACAATTATTCGAACGCATAAAATGGTTATAAAGTGAATTTTAAATTACTAATTACTAAATGATAATAGAAAAAGTAACCAATTATATGAAAATAGATTAGTCGAAATAAAGGAACAAGTTCAAATTATAAATCGACACTACATGAATAGAAACAAAACTGGGTCGACAACCATTATTTAAAGCTGGGTCGACAACGATGGTTTTAATCAGATAATTAATTATTAATACCTTTTGTCATTGAGAAATACTTAAAATTTGATAAAACTAAATTTCTAGGTTTTAACGACAATATTCGGAATTTATCATTTAATATTATTGAAAATTTTATTAAAGATTAATAATATGGTAATAAAACAAAGAAAAGAAAGAGAATATAATTTTATTTTGCCAAAATTTGTTAAAAATTTTAAAAAGAACGAAAAAATTTAAAATTTACAGAAAATAATCAATATAAGAATAAATATTATTATAAATGTTGCTCGATCTCTACAAATGTTGACAAATACAGCCTCAGAACATGAGTTAATTAAATTATTACATTTTAATAAATCTGTATAGCATTACAAATAAACTGTTTTAATTAATAAATGATTGGTATTTTTTTAAAACAACTTATTTTTATGGCATAAGAAAAAGGGAGTCAAAAAATTTCATTATCAAATATAATAAAATTTAAAATTAACTACCAAATAAAGGCAAACAAATTAATGATTTTCCTAGGAAAGAAAAAGATTAATATCATTTTGAAAAATTAAATCCAAAATTTCTTAAAAAAAAAAATCCGGATAAATCTAGTGGATCTTTTTTATTACGCCCGCTCGCCTAAAGAATGCGAAAAAATTATGCTGAAATAATAATATTATTACGAAAACATACAGAATGCGAAACATAATTTATTAATTTTGTATTCATTAAAATAAACATAATAAGAAGTTAGAGAGAAGTACTCTCCAATTTAGAATTAATTTATACCGCAAAATAATAAAAAATACATTCTAACACTAATAATAATAATAAAAATAGTAAATTTTCATTTAAGAAATCGATCAAGAATTTCAAGAATATAAATCAAAAATCAGAATTTAAATTTTTTAAATAAGAGAGTTCTGTTTTTGGTAATGCTTTTGATTTATTAAAAATTTTTAATAAGAAATACAGATTTTCATACAAAGAAAAATGAAGCTATTAATACCAATCGAAAATAATGCATCTTCGTGCTTAAATCAATCCTTCAAAGGTTCAAATATGAAAAAGTTAAATTTTAGAAAAATAAATAAAACAAGATTTGTATTGCTAAATACTTAAAATAAATTAACAAATATGAAATAATAAGCAAAAATAATAATTATATATTCTCGTTAAAAACGAAAAAAAAAAATTGAAAAAATTTTTTTTTTTATATCATTTTGAAAAAGTTAAAAAAATGCATTAATACAAAAAGCTCCTTAAATGGCCCAAACCCCTAACAATAAGAACAGGCACTTGATAAAACAACAGGCGGGCCCCGGCAAGATAAAACCCAATTAAACAAAAACTTTAATGCTTAAATTCGAAATTATAAAATAAAAATAAAAATCCATCTTTTAGTATGCTCGTCTTATCTTCGCCGAATGGCCATGAGAAAGAAATTTAAATAAAAGCAATAATAACGAAAAAACATAGCAGTAATAACTTCAAGTAAAAAAATAAAAAATGCAAGTAAATTTTTTTTTCAAGTAAAATTTACCAGTTTAATAAAAATAATTGCAGTTTTGAAATTTAATAAAATGTTGTAAAACTTTAATTTAAAAAGTATTTATTTGCAAAAAGATAAATAAAAAGTTTTTGAAAATATAAAATAATTTTTCTAAAAGAGGCATTAGTAAGTAATACGATTAAAAATATAAAATAATTTATATGACAAAAATCATTTTTTACTAAAAAATTTCATTAAAGTGCAAATACAATTAAAAACGAATTATTCATAAATTAAATATAAACCTCTTATATAACAAATAATGTTTTTAAATTTAAATTAATCATTTATAAGTTTTTAATGAAAATTTAAATTGTCCTTCTGATGTATTTATCGGGACCATGAACAAAATCACGGAAACCAAGTAATTCAACAATTAAATTCTTTTAATTAATTAAAAGATTCGGAATAAAAAATAAAAAAAGCAAGAAATTATAAAAATAAATATTTATTTGAATGCAAATATTCATGAGAAAAATAAAAAAAATTCTTCAAAATAGTTATCCAATCATCATAATATATATAATTTGCACCCAAGTTAATCAAAAATGGTAGAAAATGCATCAGTTCAAGAATGTCGTACACGGGCCGAGTCAACCACCCCTCCCGCATATCAATTGCCAATTCCTGAAAAAGGGCAAGTCATTGGGTGTATTTATGATGTAATAAAGCAAGTATAGAAAATATAAAACGAATGAATTTTTTTAAAACTCGAAATGATAAATCTTAATAATTTACAAAACCCTAGTTCTGATTATGAATGTATATAAATAATTCAATAATTAGAAACCGGATTACGTTGATATTAAATCATTGCATGCCCAAGAGAAAAAAGTAAACTGAAATTCTAGACAAATAAGCAAAAATAATTCTTCTTTCGACAGAAATTTATAAAGTAAGAAAATATTACTTATAAATAAAAATATTGAGCTTTTTAGACAAAATAAATAACAATAAAATAAAATAAATGCTAAAATAAGTTAAATAAAAGCTAAATTATTAAACATTGATTGATTTACAAAAATGTGAAAACAAATCAACCATTGAATTAATTACTAAGAAGATATAAAATTATTGACATTTTATTTTAAATCCAAATAAATACTTATATATATATTTATAAATATAAATTAAACAAAACATTAACATTGTGTAAAAGTAAAAATAAATTAGGGTGTGAATACGCGAGCATTTGTCTACGTTTTAATTATTAAGAATATATAAAATAATGAAATGCAAAAAGATGTTGAGAATCAAACTCCACAGAAAAGAAAAAAAATATATATATTAACAAATTAAATTAAAAAACAAACTATTTATTTTAATTATTATGAAAAAATATTCAAAAAATTTTTGTAAAGCTAATAATTTGAAACAGAAGCACTCGCAGCGCTTGGTACAGAAATGCGCCTCAATATCATGAAATTTAAATTTTAGTTGTTTTTTATTGGTTTTCGAAAATGTTAAACCGGTCGACCAATGAATGATCAACCACTTCGATTATTTATTTTTCAATTAAATAGTCTTGAAATGAAGGTCAAACTTTATGAGAAATTTTATTTACTAAAAACTCGCAAAGAAATTTTGTATTTTATAGAATTTATCAATTTTCAAATATAATATTCCTCATTCTGCAGGGAATTTATAAATCAGAAAATTTACAAAGAATGTAATCAGAAAAAGAACAATAAATATAAAAAAAGGAGCGTAATTTTTGAAAATCATAACTCTAAAGAAAAGATTTCATTTAGTTGAATAAATTTAAATAAATGTAAAAAATAGTAATAAATTAAATTAAACTTGTCTCCCAACAACACATTCCAAAG
Organism: Heterodera schachtii; assembly: GCA_023374025.1. Taxonomy (NCBI): domain Eukaryota; kingdom Metazoa; phylum Nematoda; class Chromadorea; order Rhabditida; family Heteroderidae; genus Heterodera; species Heterodera schachtii. The sequence goes on from SIJG01000111.1 coordinate 380,364, forward strand.
GGTGAATGCGTGTTTCTTATAAAACAATTAATATAAAACAGAAGAAATTAAAAAACAAATATTAATTTTAAGTAAATTGCTTTTAACAAAAAAATTTATCAACTCATAACTTATTTTATACTATCGTGCATAATATTTTCAGCTAGTCTTAAAACTTGACTATTTTTAACATAAACTAAAAGAAGAAAAAAAACTAATATTGGTCAAATAATCAATTAAATATAGTAGTAGAAAATTTTTTTTAAAAGTTTTTACATCTAATAAATAAAAGCCAAAATATTAAGCAATTTTATGAAACAACACTTTTGAATTAAACCTTCAAAAATGAATATACAAAAATGAAATAAATTAAAAATTCTAAAAGGAATTCATTAAGTATAAATATTTTAAATATTTTGTCTTTGTTTATGCAATAATGCAAACTCTTTTTGTCTCGCTCTCTCCCCCTGATTCCTCTCTCTTTTTCTTTCTTTCTTTCTTTCTTTCTTTCCTTTTAGACTCCTTCTCTCTCTCTCTCTTTCCTTCGCTGCGTTCTTAAAAACCAACACAAAATGACACCGACCCGTCGCACCATTGGCATTGCTTCAGCAAACCATTTGACATTACTTCATTCAATATCCAATTGGTCCTTCCCCCTTCATTCTCCAGCAGTCCACCTATTTTTCCTTTTTTACCATTCGTTGGCTAAAAGAATGGTACTGGAAAATGTCAAAAAATGGTGAAATAAATGCATAAAATCAAAAATCCCGTTTCAATATTAAAAAAAATTTTCAGTTAAATAATAGACAAAAGATGAAATGAATATAAAAATTAAATTCAAATTGTTTTAGTTAAACGAACTCATATACGAAGCGACAAATTTTTATTTTTCTTTATTAATCTGTAAAAAAAATTGGAGCTTCTACGAAGACAAGATGCCGAGAATTAATTTTACATTAAATTATTAATTTTGGAAGAATATTATAAAACCCAGGTGATTTAAAAAAATACCGACAAGATGTTGTATAAGTTAATATCTAAAACCAGACGAATAAATAATAATTAATTAGTGAAAAGAAGCACAAATAAAGCTCATTGCTATGGAGTTTTGGTATTATAGAGTTATGATTACATGAAAAATGTAAACCTATAAAATCTTAAAGAATTTATTGAATAAAACTACAAAAATGGACCTTTTTATTAAACGCACAAAAATCAAATTAAAAGGCTTATACTGAAAGCTAAAAGAGCATAAAAACGATATTTTCTTTGGAAAAGTTTACGTGTCCGGAAAACAAGAGTACTTATTCTTTATATAAAATTAAATTATAAAAATTATTAATTTACTTTAAATCTTATGAACATGTAAGAAATCCATTTCGAAATCGCTAAGTCGTGATTTTAGAAAAAACTAGAAGAAAATGAAAATTAAAAGCATACATGAAAATAAACAAAAAAATATATAAAAACTTATGTAATTGAAATAAAATATATAAAGTCAGATAAAATTTTTGTATAGAATAACAGAAAGGAAAAGTACTTTTAAAATATAATAAATAAATTAATTACATTAATAACAATAATAATAAATCAAAATTATAATGAATTTATTTTTGCGCCTTAATCTTTTGGGGCCAAAAACATCGGACATTGAGGAATGAGTTGGGTTATAAATTTAAGTCATGCTTTTATCAAGAAGCTAAAAAAGGTATTTTCTTATACAGTTGGTGCAAAATTCATTTCAATAAGTACAAACATCTTTTAATAAAAATCGCCATATTTGCAAAACTTGAAACATCAAACTCACGAGAAGGCCATAAATTTTCAAGCTTTATACAATAGGAATTTCTGTGTAATTTGTAGGCATAACACAAATTAAGGCATTTCTCTGATAAAATTAAAGACATTATGACAACTACAAACAATAAAAATTTGAACGGAAATTGTTCATTTTCTGTCTTAAATTCACAATTTCAGTTTATTTATCGGTCCTAACTAACACTACACTGGTTCGTGACCAGACAAAAATAGCCTAAAACAAATTGAAAAATTTTCACGTCAAGGGTGAAAAAAAACGAACTACCACAAAATTAGTTCATTAGACTTAGAATATAATTTACAATTTTTTGAAAGAATGTTTTTTTTATTTCATTTGCATTTATACAAAATTTTTGATAGAACACTGAGACTGAATTTTAACTATACCTGTGAGCAGTTTGGCCAGCTCTGCATGGCACTCGACAATTTCGGTTTTGGTGAGCCGATTCCTATTTATTTTCTTCTTTATTTAATTAATTTTTAAAAAAAGTTTTACCGAAGTGCGAACCGGCCCCACAGTGAGTTTAAGCACAACTTGGACAGGTAGCGGAGCCCGGGATTGTGCTTGATCCCGTCCGCCTCAAGATCGACTTGGTCCTTTTGTTTGGCCTTGTCGATGTGGTCCTGCTTGCGCCGTGCCGACTCCTCCTCGCTGATTCCCGCCTCCGTACAAGACGCCGGATATCCGCTTGCTTAAATTTATTGTTAATGAATTTTATTAAATTTTCCAAACTTTTACCCTCAAATTTCATTTTGAGGAACTTCAGCAGGTACGAGTGGAAGAGCCCATCACTCCAATCGCACGCAAGCCGCCAAATGTAGGCACGGTACACATGCGTTACCCTGTACCCGGAGCGGAGTGCGGCCTCCAGCTCAATGTGCGTGACCGTTGTCGAAAATCCTATCAAGATAAATTTGCTTAATTATAAATTTCTGAACCCACCCCTTTCTGAGTCCTCAAAATGATCGCAATTGTACTCGGGGTCGATCAAGCCGCGCGGGTACATCTCCGAACAGGTACGGCACAGGGGGAACAGCGTGCGGTTGGTAAGCCGGTACGGAAGAACCGGGATGTCGTAGTGGCAGTGACGGGGCGGCACGGCGTAGCATTTGATGATGCCCTCAAGGCGGATGCCGTCGTCGCCAACAATATGTGCCGGACATTTCCATTCCACGTCCTTGTCAAACTGCACCAAAGTCGGGTGACCAACCGGATACTTTGTGTACATGTTTCTGTAAATGCAGAGATTTTTTCTATTATTCATATTCTTATTTCTGGCATTTCTTACCTCGACGGATATAGACTGTTAAAGTCCTTCACTTTGATCGTCCTGCTTTTCCAGTCGCCCGTCTCAGGGTTGATTACCGAAGCGCCCAAATATTCAGGTCCTGTTCGACCAGGAATGACAATTTTGAAGGAATGACAATTTTGAAGGAATGACAATTTTGAAGGAATGACAATTTTGAAGGAATGACAATTTTGAAGGAATGACAATTTTGAAGGAATGACAATTTTGAAGGAATGACAATTTTGAAGGAATGACAATTTTGAAGGAATGACAATTTTGAAGGAATGACAATTTTGAAGGAATGAAAATGCGAAAAAAAGAAAAAATTGAAAAAATGTTTTTTTTATATCAATTTGTTGACAATTAATGTTAATAAAAGCGTTTAAAAAGCCCAAAATGCCACTAAATGACCGAGTTTTGCTTCTTCAAAACAATATTGGCCCAAACCCCCTAACAAATAAGAACAGTGAACTTGATAAAAGAAAGGCGGGCTTTGACAAGATAAAACCCAATTAAAAGCAAAAACTTTAAAGTTTAAAATTCGAAATTTGATAAAAATAAAAATTATACAAAATCCATCTTTTAGTATGCTCGTCTTATCTTCGCCGAATGGCCATGAGAAAGAAATTTAAATAAAAGCAATAATAACGAAAAAACAAAGCAGTAATAATTTCAAGTAAAAATAAAAATGCAAGTAAAATTATTTTCAAATAAAATTTAACTAATTTCATAATTGCAGTTTTGAAATTTAATAAAATGTTGTAATATTTAAACTTAAAAGGTTTTTTATTTGCAAAAGCATAAATAAATTTTTTGAAAATATAAAAATATTTGCCTAAAAGAGGCATTAGTAATGCGATTTAAAAATAAAAATCATTTATAATAATCATTTTTTACTAAAAAATTTTTATTAAAAAGCAAAAAAATTAAAACGAATTATTCATAAATAAAAATAATAAACCTCCTATAGAACAAATAATATTTTAGAATTATATTAATCATTTAGAACTTTTTACTAAAATTTTAAATTGTCCTTCTGATGTGTTCATCGAGACCATGAACAAAATCACGGGGACCAAGTAATACAAGAAATAAATTCTTTTAATTAATTAAATGAAGCGGAATAAAAAATAAAAAATGCAAGAAAGAGCAAAAATGAATAAAAATAAATTTTTATTTGATTGCTAATATTCATGAGAAAAATAAATAAAATCTTCAAAATATTATCCAATCATCATAATACAAGTTTGCACCCGAGTTATTCAAGAAATGGTAGAAAATGCATCAGTTCAAGAATATCGTACATGGGCCGAGTCAACCACCCCTCCCGCCCATCAATTGCCAATTTCTGAAAAAAGGGCAAGGCATTGGGTGTATTCATGATGTAATAATGCATGTATAGAAAATATAAAACGAATGAAAAGTTTTTTTTAAATTGGAATGATAAATCTTAATAGCTTACAAAAACCTTGTTCTGATTATGAATGTATATAAAAAATTCAATAATTAGAAACCAGCTTGTGTTGATATTAAATCATTGCATGCCCAAGAGAAAAAAGTAAACTAAAATCCTAGACAATAAGGAAAAATAATTCCTCTTTCGACAAAAATTTATAAAGTAAGAAAATATTACTTATAAATAAAAATATTGAGCTTTTTAGACAAAATAAATAACAATAAAATAAAATAAATGCTAAAATAAGTTAAATAAAAAGCTAAATTATTAAACATTGATTGATTTACAAAATATGTGAAAACAAATCAACCATTGAATTAATTACTAAGAAGATATAAAATTATTGACATTTTATTTTAAATCCAAATAAATACTTATATATATATATTTATAAATATAAATTAAACAAAACATTAACATTGTGTAAAAGTAAAAATAAATTAGGGTGTGAATACGCGAGCATTTGTCTACGTTTTAATTATTAAGAATATATAAAATAATGAAATGCAAAAAGATGATGAGAATCAAACTCCAGAGAAAAAAAAATATATATATATTAACAAATTAAATTAAAAAACAAACTATTTATTTTAATTATTATGAAAAAATATTCAAAAATTTTTTGTAAAGCTAATAATTTGAAACAGAAGCACTCGCAGCGCTTGGTACAGAATTCCGCCTCAATATCATGAAATTTTAATTTTAATTGTTTTTATGGGTGTTCGAAAATGGTAAACCGATCGACCAATGAATGATCACAACTTCGATTATTTTTTTTTCAATAAAATAGTCTTGAAATGAAGGCCAAACTTTATGTGAAAATTTATTTACTAAAAACTCGCAAAGAAATTTTGTATTTTATAGAATTTATCAATTTTCAAATATAATATTCCTTTTTCGACAGGGATTTATAAATCAGAAAATTTACAAAGAAGCAAAGAATGTAATCAGAAAAAAGAACAATAAAATTAAAAAAAGGAGCGTAATTTTTGAAAATCACAACTCTAAAGAAGAGATTTCATTTAGTTGAATAAATATAAATAAATGTAAAAAATAGTAATAAATTAAATTAAACTTGTCTCTAATAAATTAAATTAAACTTGTCTCCCAACAACATATTCCAAAGGGTGAATGCGTGTTTCTTATAAAACAATTAATATAAAACAGAAGAAATTAAAAAACAAATATTAATTTTAAGTAAATTGCTTTTAACAAAAAAAATTTATCAACTCACAACTTATTTTATACTATAGTGCATAATATTTTTTCAGCTAGTCTTAAAACTTGATTATTTTAACGTAAAAACTAAAAGAAGAAAAAACTAATATTGGTCAAATAATTAATTAAATAGTAGAAAATTTTTTTTAAAAGTTTTTACATCTAATATATAAAAGCCAAAATATTAAGCAATTTTATGAAACAACACTTTTGAATTAAACCTCAAAATAATACAAGCAATGATCGAGAAAATAAGTGAAATAAGATATTCCGACACAAGAGGAACGAAAATAATCAATTTACTTAGAATACTATAATAAAAATTTAATTCAGAGAAAATAATTTTTAATTCAGGTTCGTAATATGATGAAATTAAATTAAAGTCGATATAGGTTAAGTTGATTTATTATAAATCAAAAAATTAAAAATTAAAATAAAATAAATATTCAAAAATGAATATACAAAAATGAAATAAATTAAAAATTTTAAAAGGAATTCATTAAGTATAAATATTTTAAATATTTTGTCTTTGTTTATGCAATAATGCAAACTCTTTTTGTCTCGCTCTCTCCCCCTGACTCCCTCTCTCTTTTTTTCTTTCTTTCCTTTTAGACTCCTTCTCTCTCTCTCTCTTTCCTTCGCTGCGTTCTTAAAAACCAACACAAAATGACGCCGACCCGTCGCACCATTGGCATTGCTTTCAGCAAACCATTTGACATTACTTCATTCAATATCCAATTGGTCCTTCCCCCTTCATTCTCCAGCAGTCCACCTATTTTTCCTTTTTTACCATTCGTTGGCTAAAAGAATGGTACTAGAAAATGTCAAAAAATGGTGAAATAAATGCATAAAATCAAAAATCCCGTTTCAATATTAAAAAAAATTTTCAGTTAAATAATAGACAAAAGATGAAATGAATTTAAAAATTAAATTCAAATTGTTTTTTTAGTTAAACGAACTCATATACGAAGCGACAAATTTTTATTTTTCTTTATTAATCTGTAAAAAAAATTGGAGCTTCTACGAAGACAAGATGCCGAGAATTAATTTTACATTAAATTATTAATTTTGGAAGAATATTATAAAAACCCAGGTGATTTAAAAAAATACCGACAAGATGTTGTATAAGTTAATATCTAAAACCAGACGAATAAATAATAATTAATTAGTGAAAAGAAGCACAAATAAAGCCCCATTGCTGTGAACTTTTGGTAATAAAGTCAATTGATTAGATGAAAAATGTAAACCTAATAAAACCTTAAAGAACTTATTGAATAAAAATATAAAAAATGGACCTTTTTATTAAATGCACAAAAATCAAATTAAAAGGCTTATACTGAAAGCTAAAAGAGCATAAAAACGAAATTTTCTTTGGAAAAGTTTACGTGTCCGGAAAACAAGAGTACTTATATCTTTATATAAAATTAAATTATAAAAATTATTAATTTACTTTAAATCTTATGAACATGTAAGAAATCCATTTCGGAATCGCTAAGTCGTGATTTTAGAAAAAACTAGAAGAAAATGAAAATTAAAAGCATACATGAAAATAAACAAAAAAATATATAAAAACTTATGTAATTGAAATAAAATATATAAAGTCAGATAAAATTTTTGTATAGAATAACAGAAAGGAAAAGTACTTTTAAAATATAATAAATAAATTAATTACATTAATAACAATAATAATAATAATCAAAATTATAATGAATTTCAAAAACATCAGACATTGAGGAATGAGTTGGGTTATAAATTTAAGTCATGCTTTTATCAAGAAGCTAAAAAGGTATTTTCTTATACAGTTGGTGCAAAATTTCATTTCAATAAGTACAAACAAATCTTTTTAATAAAAATCGCCATATTTGCAAAACTTGAAACATCAAACTCACGAGAAGGCCATAAATTTTCAAGCTTTATACAATAGGAATTTCTGTGTAATTTGTAGGCATAACACAAATTAAGGCATTTCTCTGATAAAATTAAAGACATTATGACAACTACAAACAATAAAAATTTGAACGGAAATTGTTCATTTTCTGTCTTAAATTCACAATTTCAGTTTATTTATCGGTCCTAACTAACACTGCACCGGGTTCGTGACCAGACAAAAATAGCCTAAAACAAATTGAAAAATTTTCACGTCAAGGGTGAAAAAAACAAACTACCACAAAATTAGTTCATTAGACTTAGAATATAATTTAGAATTTTTTGAAAGAATGTTTTTTTTATTTCATTTGCATTTATACGAAATTTTTGATAGAACACTGAGACTGAATTTTAACTAAACGTGTGGTAAAAGATAAATTCAAATTTGGTTATTTAAATTATTATTTATAATTGAAAAGTTTATCAATAAATAATTCAAAAAACAACATAAATTCATAAAAATAAGCTTATTAATATAAATAATATGAAAGGTTTTAATTAAGAAATTTTAAAGATTAAAAAATGAATAACATCGATAAAAATATAAATTGTAAAATCCCTTTCAATGGAAGATCCACAATGTCATTTTATTAATATAACCAATTTTTTATTAATTTATTAAACTAATTGAATTACATAAAAAATTAAATAAATGGTTATCACTTTTATTTTCACCGCGAATTATATATTAATAAAATTCAGGTAATTCAAAATGCGGTGAAAACAATGACTTACTGTTGCATTTATAGTTAATTAAATATATGTGAACTTTTATAAGGTAAATAATAAAAGCTGGTTAAAAATATATTCAAAATATTTGAATTGATAAAGATAGCTTCAATTTTTACTTAAAGCAATCAGCCGAAACTTTTCACTATTTTACAGTAAATTACATATTAATTTAAAAGTAAAAGATTTAAAATAACACAAATTAATAAAACATTTAAACCAATATTATATAGAATTCATTGTTTTTTTTAACTTAGATTGTTAAAGGAAATCAATAATATATATGATAAATAAAAAGAGAAATTATTTTAAAAGTAAATTTAATTGTTTTTATGTAACAATTTCAAACTCGAAAGAATTAAGCCCGAAACAAAATAAAGAAAATTCAAAATGCAAAATAAAATATTTACTGATCAATTGCTGTTTGTCTTTTGACCATTAGTTTACCGGGTTGATTCTCCTTGAACTGCTCCCCCAATAAAGTCAGAATAAAACAAAAATTTAGTTTAATTGCTCATCATTATAAAATATTTATCATAAAATGATAAATTAATTAAATGTCTCTTTTGCTTATAATCACAACTGTCTTATATTTACTAGTAAATATGGCCAAATACTTTATTTAACATTTAAAAATATATATAATTTTATGCTGAAATAAAGTAATAAATTTAATTCCAAAATTGTATTATGCTTAATTTCATGAAAATTATTCTTTTTAAAAAATATTAATTTTAAATTTTGATAAAATCAACCAAATTTATAAGCATGAACACTCAAAATTGACTTTTGTTGTATCTAGATCTTTCTATGAATGAGAGGGTCAACATTAAATAAAAATAGAAAATATTTTTTTATTTAAAAAAATGAAAACTTAAATATGTAGAAAAATATATTTTAAGCTTTTGTTAATTAATAAAAAATAAATAAATGAAAATGTTAAATAAATACTTTTATTTAAAAAAAATTAAAATTTAACTAAATGCGAAAAACATCTAGCGATAAAAGTATGCTTCTTACAGACGATTAAAAATCGTTATATGTCGTGAGTATAAAACAGTTTATTAAATTAAAGAATAAGAATTCAATTCAAATAACAAGCACAATATTCCAAAGATAAAAATATTAACACTATATTATTTTATAAAATGCAATGAATTAATTCTTACAAAATAAAGATAAACGGGTGTAAAATAATACATAGGAAGCGTATGAACATTTATAAATAAATTGATTTTTTATAAAACAAATGCAAATTCAAAAATAAATAAGAAAAATAGGAGTAAAATATAAATTTATTTAAATAAATAAAATCAAAAAATAATGATGTAATTTAAAATTTAAAATGCAGAAAAACATAATTTAAATTAAGCAACAAAAAAACATAAATTATTTAATATCTTTGGTATATCAATTAATGATTTAAAATTAAAAAAAATTAAAAAAAAATTAATTTACCAACAAAGAATTTGAATGTCAAATTTTAATAAATATTTATGTATTTTATATTTTGATTTTATTTAAAAATATTAAAAAATTTCAGAATTTCTAAAAAACAGCTTGTGATAAAAGTTATGGCTATTAATTGCAGTGTTATAACAATTCAAATTGGGAATACAATGATTGAGACCTCAGTCTGCGACCAAATGTCTATCACAACTTCGCAGTTTACAAGTGAATCATCCGTTTTAGAATTTAATTTACCCAAATTAAATATAATTTCTAGTAAGTATAAGTAATGAAAACTAATTAAAAAAAATCAACTTTGCATAATTATTTATTTTAATCTCGTTTTTAAAAACTAGAATTAGGAGAGAAGCAAAATACATTTGATTGATGAAAGAAAGTAGCTGACCGAGTTGGAGAAAAAAAATTATTTTGGGCAAACTTGAAAATAAGAAATAAACTTCAAAGAGTCTAAGCAGTACAAAAAATATACAACATACTTATATTCATAATGAAATGCTCAAGTTAAAATTAACAGGAATTTTATGACCTATAAAAAATTATAAAAACTTAAAAGACTTTTAAAAATCAAAAGCTTATTTAACATTAATATTAAAATACACGTTAATAATTTTTTAAAAATATATATTTATTTAATTATTATTATAAAGACGAACAATTAATACTTAACTTTTGAAGAAAATAAAAAACTAACAAATAAACTTTTTTACACAATTTACAAATTGGATTTAAATAGTTGGTTAGTTGGTCGGAGTTAACGACAAAAACAGTTAATTCAACATGCGGTAAAATTATTACAACCAACATTAATTTATGAAATTAAAAAATAAATAAATACAAATTTAGAATCTTTTGCATATTCTAAATTATTTAATAAATGATTGATGGTTGAAACAATAGTAATAAGGAGAATCTTGGACAATTGAAGAACCATAATTTTTTTTTTTGAAAATGGATAATTACCGTTGAATAATCGATTATTGTATTAAAGAAAATAAAAATAACAAAAATTTTCATACAATACAAAACCATTATAGTAAAAATTAATTATTTTAAATTACAAATTTTGTTAATATTTAGTAGTAAACCTAAATGTGTTAAAAATTATGATAAAATTTATTTATTTTAATTTTATAAAATCAATTAGCTTTAAAGTTTTCTGTTTATACAACAAATTTTTTGTTCGAATACAATAAAAATATTCAATTAAGACAGCGAGTCCATAATAATATAAAGAAAAATTCATCAATTTTTATTAAATATCACAACATTGCAATAATATTTCAAATCGAGAATTCACGGCAAAGGCCAAAACGGAATTGTTTTAAATTTACGGATGGAAAATAAATAAAATATGTATTAAAGTAAACAAGTATAATATTTTGTTTTAAAATTTGATTTTGTTAAAGTTTGGCAGAAGCCAAGCTACAGAATCATAAATTAAAACAAATAATTGTATAAATTAATTATTATCAAAGCAATAATTTCTTATCGATTTGAATCGAACGTATTTTTACGATATTAATTTGAATTCCGAAAACATTAAATCAGAATAATATCCGATATAATTCAAAAATAAGTAATTTTTATTAATGAATCAATATCCAGATTAAGAAGATTTCATTCCTTTTCTTTAATATAAACTATTAACTTAGGTAATTGAGCAAACGATGTTTATTATTTTCATAAATTGCAAAACATCCAAAAAAATGTTTCTCATAATAACGTAATTTTTCATTTCTAAACTATAGCAATAAAATAAAAAAGTAAACATAAATTAATTCAAAAAACGATAATTTTTAAATGATGCGCGTTCGTTTTTTTACAAAACTTTAATCAACTTATGAGATAATATACAAATCATTTAAAAAAAATTTAGAAAGAATAAAACATTAAATTCCCTCTAAATATTGTTATTAAAAAAAGAGCCATACAATGATTATTAATGTAAAAAATTAAGAAAAGAAATAACATTGAATTGCAATGTAAATATTAAATCAAATTTATTTGACTTTTTACTAAAATAATTTAACAACTTTACCATAAAAATTTAGATTTTGAAAAAAATATAGATATTAAAAGCGATACAAAAGAAAATGAAATCTGTATCATCTGAAATAAATTCTATCAAAAGTGTTCAAATTATTATTGATATAACAACAATTATTTAATATATAAATAATAAATTTAAATTTTGAGTTCCTGATTCTTCTCACTGCTGAAATTAACGGTATTTTGAGCAACAAATGCTCATTTTAATAATAAAATGAACAAAAGCATAAAATAGATGAAAAAAAATAAAAATTGTTATAATATAACGAAGAAAAAATGTCCAACCGACCTTTGAGTCGGAAGAATACACAAAATTACCATTACTACTAAACCTATAGAGAATATTAAAAAATGAATAAAAAGCAAAAATTTAATTAAGAAAAAAATTATACCCAAAACTTAAAAATTAATGAAGTTAAATAAAAAAACCAACAAAGAAGTTTAATAAAATCATTGAAAATTAATTTCATAGATAATAAACAAAGATTTTTTTCAAACAATTTAAAATAATTAAAAATTCTCATTTAAACAAAATTAACTATACGAAATGCAATTATATGAAAAAATATTTTATATAATAATTTGCTGAATAAATTTAATTTATTTTTGAATTCAAAATTTTAATTAAGAAATAAAAGATCACTAAATTATATTATTTTAATTTTCTTTTGTTTTTTTTTGTACATCCATTCTAAATAAGAATCAACCAATCAATTATTGACGAGGACAATGGATTTGACTCCTGCGCACTTTGATGAATGCCAGCCATAAAATGAAGTTAAGACTTAAAGGTTATGACAACAAATAATTGAAAAAATCTAATCGCTAAGAATTAATGAAATCACAATTAAGTAATAAAAAAACTTGAATAATTATATGAAAAAATAAAAGCAAATTATATATCCCTAATGAAAAATAAGAGTATTAAACAACATAAACTATTATTAAAATGAATTTAATTTACATATTTCGGGCTTTTAATTTTTACATATTTCTGTATTTTATACATATTTGATACATATTTTGTACTTTTTTTTTACATATTTTTAGGATTTTTCACGGAAACTTTTGGAAATCCTCAAAAAACCCAAAATTTCGGCAAATTTTTCATTTTTTATACATAATTTGAGAATTTTTGAAAAATACTTTGTGAAAAAAAGGAAGAAGCAAGTACAAAGAAAATAAATCGAATTAGAGTTTTTACCAGCCTTATTACATAAAAGCCAATTTTCGAATAAAGAGAAAAAATTATTGAATGCTCGCTGAGATAGAGGTGGGACAAAATTGGACAACTTTTAATGGATGACAATAAAACGGCTCTAGGAAAATACGACACTGGAAAATCCGACACCAACATTAAATCTTAATAATTTTTATTCTTATGAGTAATATTTAAAATACATATAAAGTTACAGTACTGAAGTTATTCAAAATAAATATTTTTATTACCATAATCTATCTAGGTAGGCATTTGAATTTTTTTTCTATGCCCTTTTTTGATTATCTCAAAAAAATAATTAAAATAATCTCTGTGATCATTGGGAAACGTGAATGTAAAAAGTGGGTAACAATTTTTAACATATGGATGAGGGAGATTCTCCAAACGCAAGAAGCTGATAATGATTAGACAAAATTAAATTATTTAAAATAAATTTTATTGTACAACTTTTAAATGCAATGTAGAAAAAATATTGTTAAAACAAAAACTATATTTCGGAATTGAGAAAAAATGTAAGGGAAGACGAGGTGAAATAGGGATATCTAATATTTTATGTAATAATAATTGGTGATAAACCTATATTCAATTTGCATTAAAACATAAAAATACACAAAAATAATCAAAAATAATTTAAAATAAATTTAAATAATTAAATAAAGCTAAGAGTTAGATTCAGCTCCCAACAAAATGAGAATATTTTTTGAGTGAATTTAGCAAAATGTCTATTAACTATTTCAAAACTGTATTTTTTCGTAAATATGAATGATAATACTCAAATTAATGCAATTTGGTAAACGACGATGAATGAGAACAAGTCGGTGGACGTGGGCTCAATTGTAAAATTGAATGGGAGTAATTAGTTGAAAAAAAGTAATTATATGTTACATTTACATTAAAAGACATAAAAAATTAAAAAATAATTCGAAATAATAAAAGAAAATTAAAAGAATTGAAATTTTAAAGTATATATTAAAGTCTATTTTAATAAAAAGAATACCGAATAAATACGAAAGCTCTTGCAATAATATTAATAAAACATAATATATTATTTATAAATTAGAAGTTATAAGCTATGGTATAAAGAACTCAAAAAAATATTTTAAATAAAATATCAAAGAATATTTAAAACTATTTAATTTATTCATTCAAAAAAACAACATACCTAAAGCATAATGTGTAAAATTCGAAAAATTAAAATAAAATTTTAATTCGATAAAAATTTAAAATAAAATTTTAATTTCTTGAGGATTCTAATAAAGAAAAATCGGCCGAAGTTCCAGATGAATATGAGGGTTTTTGAAATGCATGGTAAACTTATCCGAAGCTCAGTGTTTTGAAAAGATCAGAATCATTAAGCGAAGGGAGGAAAAAATTTAAAATTAAATTAAAATATAAAATAACATTAGAAAAATAATGATAATGACATTATCTAACAAAGGAAGAGGAAGGTCCCCAGGAGTTCGTGGGATTTCCGAATGAAACTTGGTGGGTGGATAGAGCACCCGTGGATTCTTAAGAAAAGTGTTTTTATTTTCTGCTAAATGAGTCTTAGTGCCGAGTTATGACGTGCCAAAGTTTTTGGGTTTTTGTAATTAAAGAAAAGAAATAATTGTTTCCCTCCTTTACAACTGTGTATTTTGTTTTTTATGCAAGGTAAATTATAAATTTTTTAATGAAATAAAATATTTATTTTGATTTTTATTTATTTAATTTTAAAAATTCATTAAAGATAATGGTGCAATAAAAATCCTTTCATTTAAAAACAAATTTATTTTTCTCTAAAATTTAATGAGTAATTTATTTGTCAAAATGGATAAAAAAAAAGTATTTTATATCTTCAAAAATATTTTTGTAATAATGATAATTGACTTTGGCATAAAAAGCAAAAAAAAAAAATAATAATAATTTGCATGAAGGGGACTAGAACATTGGGTTTAGAAAACGCTACTAACGCACTAACACTGCATCACTGTATACTGCAAAAGTGTGCAAACAATTATTTAATTTGTTTATTCATTAAAAAAATTTGGCACGTCATAACTCGGCACTAAGACTGATTTAGCAAAAAATAAAAACACTTTTCTTAAGAACCCATGGGTGCTCTATCGTCCCACCAAGTTTTAAAAACAAAAAAATTAAGTTGAAAAAAAGAAAAGCGAATGCAAAATTTATTAAATCATGTTAATTGGAATAATAAATTAAGAGGCCTTCTTGTTTAATTTCTAAGCTGATAAAATATTAAATTCCTAATTATTTTCATGAAAAAAAATATTTATAAAAGTATTTAATCAAATAATTTAATAAAATGAAATATTTAGCCGAAAAAGTATTAATGATTGAATTAATTTGTAAGCATTATAAAAAATAAATTAAACTAATAGATCTAATCATGATAGAAGAAATAATAAACTAATATACTAAAATTAAAGAAAAATAATTAGTTAAATAAAAACAAAAATGTAAAACTGTAAAAAGTTATAAATTTTATTGTAATTTATAAGGAAAAATTAAAGAAATAAAAACTCTATCGTAAAAAATTAAATCAAACTACAATCCTAAAAGGTACTAAAATATGTGTATCGCATATATTTGGAACTTACCAAAAGCGAAATTAAAAAATTATATGAACGATTAGACATTTTATAAAATTAATTTTAAACTTGAAGAAATATCAAAATAAATATAATAATTTTCCGGCGAAAAAACGAACTTTGAGAAAAAAGCCCGCTACATCGAGAAATGGAGAAAGAAACATAAGTTCAGTCATAGCGACAAAAGTACACAAAAATGAATAACAAATCAATTAATACAGCAGTTTTAATGAAGCTGTGTCAGCTTATTTTATTCTCTTATATTAGTCCCACATTAATGCTGAAATTTAAATAATACTTTAATAATTTTAAATTAATTTTTTTTTATATTTGTAAAATACAACAAAATACAAAGCATATGATTATAGGTTATATACCACATAAAATTTTAATTGGTTGTCAACCATAGATACTCAGAAATTGCAGCCATCATAAACATTTTACAAAAAAATAAAAAACAGTATAATATTTCTAACTAATTGCTTTATGCATTTCAAATTATCTTACCAAAAAAGCTAAACAACAAAAATTGCATAATATATAAGTTGTGAATTAATATATAAGAATACAAAATTTCATTGAATACAAATAAAATTTAATTTACATGGTCATCCATAAAATGGTCATAGCCAGAAAAAAACTCTACGTATACTACATCGAGAGTTTATAGAAACTGGGAAACTAATTGCGTGAAAAAAACCCAATTGAATAAAATTAAAAAATATTGCAGCATCAAAAAACAAAAAAATGAATTTAAATACCCGAAATAAATGAATATTAATAATAAAAAGAAATTTAAAGCGATAGACTAATTAGTTAACAATTAAATAAAAATAACCAAATATTTTAATGAAATTCTTATTATTAGAAGTATTTAGAAAACAATTTGAATAAAAAGCTAATTAATAAATATTTACAATTTTGATTTGAAATAACAAACAAAAGTTTAGAGAATTATTTAAAAGCAACTGGAGTGACAACAGAATTAGTTCATCTTCAGAAAATAATCCCTTTTTCTACATAACAAAAATTCGTTACTCAAAAGCCATACATACAATGCATTCACTTGATTGATATTAACGTTAGTGCAACAAGATGATTTATACAAATTCAATGTAATTAACTCATACCAATAACACAGAACTAAACACATAAATAAAATTGAAAATCAAATATATAAATAAATATTAAATTATTTTTTTGTGTTTTTAAATTAAATCAAATGCATAAAAAATTTCACTTTGTAAAAATATATTTAGGTATTCGAAAATCAACTATTAAAACCCAAACTATGATAATTAAAGGAAAAAGATTTTCCAATGATAAAGAGGCAGGGCTCATTAAAGCGCAATAATTACATAGATTAAGAAATGGAAGGCCGCTTCGAACAACCGGCACGGATAATTTTTAAATATATTAAATATTGAATTTTTGAAAAATAGGAAAACTTTAATACTTTCAAAAGCACATGCGCCATTACAAGACTGGTGCGACAACGAGAAAAAAAATATAAATAAATATGAAAAAAAACTTAAATAAAAGAAACTAATAACAAAAAAATAAAGCACTAATAAATGAATGCGATCAAAAAATGCAAAGAATTGCCTTTTAGAATCATTTTTGAATTAAATTTAACTTTTTTTTATAAAACAACACAATTGAAATTAATAATTAAATCATCCAAATTTTCTTTTCCGAATTAGCATTTTGTTCAAAATTAGTTTTTCATTAAGAGATCATTTACACCGTTTTTGAACCAAAATGCTAAATTCGAAAATTTGTACTTTCGTGAAATTAATTTTCAAAAATCTACATTTGGCGTAAAATTTATAAAATCTTTGCCTCTATCAATGAAAATAAATTAAAAACCGATATAAACAATTTATTCTGGAGTTATATTATAAAAGCAAACGAAAAACTTGCTTATTAGACAATTAAAAAATAAAATAAATCAAAAAAGTTCCCAAAAAAAATTAGAGAAAATAAACCAAAAATAATTTTATGAAAAGAAAACCAACTAAATTATGCAATCAATAAAAAAATTATATTTTATATAAATTTTATTCAGAAAATTTTTTTACATAATTTAAAATATTTATTAGTATTAATTAGAAAGTTGAATAATTATAAAAGCGATTAAATACGTAATTTTTTTAATTAATTAAATAATTTTATTATATTTTAAAGAAATTTTAAAAAAGAAAATTTATGATTACAAAGTTCATATGAATAATAACGAATCAATGTTTAAATTAAAATATTTGAAAAAATACATAACAAAATTAAAATTTTAATTTAGAATTTTAATTAGAATGAGCAGAATTAAGGGCAACAGATTACAAAAAAGATAAAATATACAGCTATCAAAATATATACAAAACAATTTATGAACATTACTCTTATCATAGAAATAAATGTTAATATGAGAAAATAAATTTATCTATTTGATGCATTAACAAATAATAACATTCGGGGTATGTCTCTTGACACACCGCTGGAAGCATTGGAATAGAAGTCCTTGTATGAGCAGCATGAGCTTGCGAGAAAATGAAACCTTCGAGTTTTAATAAATAATATATGCCTGTTCTTCTTGTTATAAGAATTAAGTGTTAATATGAAATAAATGTATCAAATTCTATATTGATGCTTTTAAATAAAATATGAACAGTTCCAGAAAATCAAATCAGGAGAAATCAAAGATTTGAGAAAAAATATGAAGCAATAATTTACTAATTACTTTTAAATAATCAAAAATTATATTAATTGAAAACATTTGCTACTATATTTATTAATTTATAAAATAGTTGAAAACAACAAAATGATCTTTATAACAAATGCTAAAAAGTGCCAGCTTATGCGAAGTCATTAGAACAAATAATATAATGCTTTTATTAATTATTATTTTACTTTTGAAAAGTTCAAATACAATAAAAAAATTATAAAAGATAAAGACTAAAGGAAATTCAATTTAACTTATCCACGAGATTTATAGAAGAGCAAAATTGATCATTACAATTAGGGTAGTACGGGACCGGGAATTTTGGGCAAAACCGAGACTGGGACTTTTTGGGTTGAAAACCCAAGATTTTTTGGCTGGGAAAACCGGGAAAAGCAGGGACTTTTCCCGGTCCCGGTCAGAACTTGTCAAAACCGGGACTTCGGTACTCATTTGGTCCGTGTTTTTCAGTACCAGGTCCCGGTCCGTACTACTCTAATTATAATTAATTTTTTAAATTAATTAAATATTGTTATTTGCAAACAAACAAATAATCAATTCTAAAAATAAAGATTTTGAAACGAAAAATAATGTTCTTAAATCAATAAAATTTATATAAAAAAGAATTCAACAATTTTTAAAGGATTATTTAAAAAGTAAAAAACTAAAATAAAAAGTTGGAAAGAAAATATAAATATAAACTCAAACTTTTAAATAAAAACAATGGAAGATTAACATATTAAAAAGTAAAAATTAATTTATTTATTTCCTGAACTATTCATTCACTATGGACTTGATGATGCACGTGAGAGCCAAAACATTTGCCTTTATGATCACTGACCAAAAATAAAAGTGGGTCAGAATGTTTGACAATAAACAAAAGAATAATTATATTCTTGGTAAATACCATATTAAACTCTGAAAAAAAATTAAAAATATATTTTTTGAGTCTGCAAAATTATGGACAATCCTAATTTTTACAAAGTTTGACATTGAAAATACAAAAACAAATTCAATACAATTAGATAAAAAATATGAAAATAAACAATATTAAAACAATTTATTTCTAAAACAAAATTTAATAAGAATTATTGGGTTGACATTTACGTTATTATTAGGGAAATTAAAAGGACAGTGCCATTATATTCCATTTGCACTGAGTTTCTACGGCACATGAATAAATAAATAATTTAAATAATAAAAAAAAATGAAAATTCAAATTTTTATATTCTAAAATTTTTAAAGAATTTCGTTTAACTCTAAAGTTCTATCTTGATAATATTTGAACTTATTTATAATATATGACTTTTTTTTTATCAAATGGCTTGAAGTTTACAAATTTTTAATAAATATTCTCTTGAGTGAAATATTTGGATTAATGGATCAACTAATGTTTCCATAAGAATTAAATAAAGAACAAAAATTTACAACCATTATTTTTTATTCATTCTTAAATAAATATATTAAATATTTGAATAAGTAAATAAAAAATCGCAATAAAAAGAAATAAATATTTCAACTATTAAAAAATTCTAACAACTAAAGCCTTTATTCAATAAATAATTCATAAAAAATTATTAAAATTTTCTTGGGTAACATAATAATTAAAATTTTAAAAATAAGACGAAAAAGAAAATAAATCAAAAATATAATCAATTTAAATCATACATTGTGAATATCCAAATATTTAACTACAAAAAAAGCAATTCTATTTTTTATTTAAACATCCACTATTAATTAAACACTGGAAAATCCACGCAACAAATTCGAACAAAGGAAAACTGAAAGTAACTAAAAAGTTTCATCTTTTTAATTTGTAAAATATAGCTATTAATCAATCAAATATAGTTTGTAAAATATAAATTAAATCCTATATTTTAATTATAATTTTATAAAAATGTCAGAGCGACATTGCGAAAACATTGGAAATTTTTGAATAAGGCCATTATTTTAATTCATTGACTTGGATTAAATGAAAATAATTATGTGTATTTTTTGAACTGGTGCCACCGCCACATACATAAAAACCAGAAACATCGATTGAAAGTTAATAAGAATGCTTTAATTGAAAAAAGGGATAATTAATGATTTACCTTAAAAAAATCTTATATAGATATTAATAAAAACAAACGAATTAACTAAATGAGAAAGAAAATTGAAAAATATCATTTTCCAATTAAATTTAACTAGTTCTTTATAAAAAAATTGTAAAAAGAAAAATAAATGTAAAAAGTACATTAATCAA
Source organism: Heterodera schachtii (assembly GCA_023374025.1). Classification (NCBI taxonomy): domain Eukaryota; kingdom Metazoa; phylum Nematoda; class Chromadorea; order Rhabditida; family Heteroderidae; genus Heterodera; species Heterodera schachtii. Next base: position 401,069 of record SIJG01000111.1, read on the forward strand.
ACGCACAAAACATAACAATAATTTTTCGTCTATATTATCTATAATTTTTTAAGAATCAAAAACAAATATTTAGAATTAGCCTAAAATAGATAACTTGAAAAAATTTATTTATAATTTTAAAATATGTAAAACAAGCAAATGTTCCATAGTTATTCTGATTAATCAAGGCAATTACCCGAGCAAGAATGGGAACCAAAAAAGTCCTGAATTTTTAAATTTTGATTAAATATTATTGATTAATTTATGCTCAAAATCAGAACATAAAAATACGCCATGATTTATATTTTAAATACCATAGGTAATTTTTATATTTACAGATGAATAAAAAGCAACATCTATAAATACGTATGCTTATTAAAAATGCAAATTTAAATAATTTTAAATTAGTATTATAACAAAAATATGTTTTTTCTAATGGAAATACGTAAATTAACAATACGTTAAATTGTCAACCAATAGTTTAAAAATAACAAAAAAAAACTATATTTATTTTTAGGATTAATTTAAAAAAAGATGCAGAATCCGAGATTGAAAGCATTCTAAGAAAAGGGAAAAACATAAAAAACTATATAATCATATTATTAATATATTTAGCATTTCAAGTGACAACATTAATTACATATCACAAAATTTTTGTTTTCCTAAACCGGAGAACCTTGTACGACACAGTAGGATGCACAAGATGTTTAAAAAAAACAAATGTATACCATTATTGAGCAATTTTAAGAAGGTTATTATATGTAAAAAAATAAAATAATAAATTCTAAAAGATTTACTTCAATAATGACCATTGGAAGCAAGAGTTAGAATGAATTTAATTGTTATGAATCTAAAAAAATCTATCCTAAAATACACATTATAATAAAAAATAAACACGTAATGAACGAATGAAAAAATATAAAATAAAAGCTAATGTATGACCTGTAAGGTGTCAACATCCAGACGGCATGAAATAATAAATTTATAATAATGAATAGCAATACATAAAATATGTCTATTTTACAAATTTGAAAAAGTAAATAAATTAGGTAATGGTAAACTTTCTATTGTAAAAAAATCAAATAAAATTATATGAATAATAATATTTATTATCATAAAATATTAACATTATATACATATAATTAAAAATACAAATAAATTAACTTTTTTCTTTATTTACCAAAATCTAAAAAACACAACAAAGTGATTAATCTTCGGAAAAAGTCAAACTTATCCTGAAAATATTGCAACGCTTATGTGTTTTTCAAAATTATGAGTTTTCCATTATTTTGTTTTTTTTTCTAAATTAATTGTTTAATATTTTTAAAAAAGTGCTGTGAACGACCCAAATTTTATTTTCATGCCATTAATGCACTTTAATTGTTATGTTCGGAAAGGAGTTTATGAATAAAAAAAATTTAAGATAATAAATTCGGTTTTTACTTTACAGTAAAGTGAAGTAATAAATTTGTAAAAATTTTTTTATTAAAAATATAAGCAAAATTTAACAAGCAATTATTAAAAGAGATTTTAAGAACAATGGAACAATGGAGCTCGAAAGCGCGAAAATGAGACGAATCAAAAATATTTATTCTACAAATGCAAATGTTTATGTGTTTTTGAAAATGAAAATAATAAAAAAAATTAATTAAAGCATTAAATTACCTAAACTAATTAAAAAGAAAAGGAAAAAATTAGCCATAAAGAAGGTGTTTGATTTAAGATAAAGTAATAATTTGGATAATTATAAGTATTTGCACTTTTAATAAATTTATTTTAAAGATTAATTAAAAGATACAAATATATCTGGCGGCAAGCCAAGAAAATTAAATTTGGAGGTTTTGTAAAAAGGAGCAGGAGAAGCGAAAAATAGTAAATTATTTTAAGTATTTAAAATATAGTATTTTTATTTTAAAATTTTTCAGATAAAATTAGATATATATATATATATATATATATATATATATATATATATATATATATATATATATATATATATATATATATATATATATATATATATATATATAATCAATTTCAAAGTTTCAAATACTGACATGTGTTCTATAAATTTATTTCAAACAAAATAAAACGAAGAAATGACAATTAATTTTTAAAATTAATTAGTACAAAAAGTTATGCACATAAAGAATAAACAATAATTTAAATTTAAATAATTTGAATTTTCAACAATAATTCATTATTTTATAAAAGCAATAAAAAAGCTTATAAACACAAGTCTAAAAGAGCAAAAACTAATAGCTTAATATGCGGGAAAACATTTGACAAGTCGAGAGTTTTATTTTTTGCGAAATGAGTCCGAGTGCCGAGTTATGACGTGCCAAACTTTTTTAATGAATAAACAAAATAATAATTGTTTGCATTGCTTTGCAGTGTCCAGTGGTGCAGCGGTATTGCGCTAGTCAGCGTTTTTTAAACCCCCGGTTCGTATCCCCTACATGCAAATTCTTTTTTTTAAATTTTTATTTTTGCTTTTTATGCCAAAGTCAATTATCATTATCACAAAAAAAGTTTTATGATAAAAATTTTGTTTTTTATTCATTTTGAAAAATAAGTTTTATTCATAAAGTTATCGACAAAAATTTATTTGTTTTTAACTGAAAGAATATTTATTGAAACATTATCTTTAATGAATTTTTTTAATTAATAAAATTAAAAATAAAGATGATTCATTAATAATTTTTTTTATAATTGACCTTGCTTAAAAAAACAAAAATAAAAGTCTAAAATGAATTTGCATGTAGAGGATTAGAACCTGGGACCCAAAAAATTTTTGACTAACGCACTACCTCTTCACCATTACACAGTTGTAAAGGACAGAAATAATTATTCCTTTTCTTTAATAGTAAAAAGATAAAAACTTTGGCACATCATAACTCGGCACTCAGACTCATTTCGCAGAAAATAAAAACATTTTTTTTAAGAACCCATGGGTGGTCTATCCACCCACCAAGTTTCATTCGGAAATCCCACGGACACCTGGGGACCTTCCTTTGTAAGCAGAATACAATAAATAAAACACTTTTATAATTAATGTGAATAAAACACAAAAAAATAAAATATTAATTAATTAAAATGCCTAAATAAATTTCTGAGCGAAACCTAAACAAAAATAAGAATACAAAGCTGAAATTTAAATGCATTGTATATAATGAAATCATGTCGGCTTCATCGACATGGCTAAAACCGATAAAAAAAATAGAAAATTACAACAATAAGATGAAAGAATATAATAAAAACGAAATTAAAACTTTAAAACTTATATTCTGACTCCAAAGAAGCCACATACGCCAATTTTCGCATTTACCATTTATATTTATTTCTATACTTAATAATTTAATTTGAAAAAATTATATCGATTGAATAAACTAAAGAAACGAAAAATTTATATTTTTTTCTGAAATATTGAATTAAAAAACAAAAAGGTTATTTATAATTAATAATGAATAGAGTATTAATAATTATAAAATTGATGCTAAGTATATAAAACTTAAATCGAAGATAAAGTGGCGCCACGACCCTGGACTATTCCGCAAGAAAATAAAACTGCAATCATGGTGACAAACTCACAAACTGCTATCTCAAAAAGTGAAAATTTCGGATCAACTACCTGAAATTAGAAATAAAAACTAAAATTTAAACAAAATTAAAATTATAAAGCTATTTAATAACATAAATTTAATCAAGAAATTCGCATCATACATATTATATTTTCAATTGCTCACCATATATTATTTGTTTCAGCAATTTGGGAGAGCAAATAATAATAGTTCGAGGCACTTTAATTATGTTTTTGATCATATTTCGCGAATTTGGGTGAGGTTTTTGGGTTCATTTTAACAGATTTCAACAAGAAAAAGTTAATAAATTTAAATGAAAATTTAGCAAATAATAAACATTGGTTCGATACATCGAAATCAGGACCAATCAGATAAATTTAGGATCTTTTCATTTTGATGTCGCATTTATGTATGTCTTTTCTTGCCCCATTGCTCTCTTTTTTCTCAAAAAATTCTTTGTGAATCAATAGAAAACGACGCGAACACATCGCATCGCTTCACTGGCACTCGAACCCAATGGTGTGGTCATTCATTCCTTTCTCCTTTCAATGCTATTTTCACCAATAATTTGCCTTTTTCACATTCAGCAAAAAAATCCTTTTTTTCCTATTTATTTCCGAATAGATTACCCAAATATTAATTTACTTAAATGAACAGGTAGCCAAAATACTTTATCACAAAGTTAAATAATTTTAAAATTTAATTTAAATATTTTTCCGCATTACCTTTTGCCATCTTGAAAAATTGAAAAAAAATTTAATAAAGTAATGGATTTATGAAATACATCATCACTACTACATATAAATACACTAAAAATATTTTGCAGGCGCTTATTTGGATTTATTATTTAATAAATTATTTAAAAAAAACTGAAACAAATTAAAAAGCTGTCGGGCATTATCCCAGAAATACGACAACACCGTGAAGATCGTGTTAAAATTGATTATTAAAATTGCGGTCAGCGCAATAAATATAAGGAATAAAATAATATATATCTTTAATATTTACTTAAATAAACTTAAAAAGGCACTAAACAACTATTTAAAAAAATATTAAACTACCAAAAAATGATTTAAATCTTAAAAATTACAAATTTATCAAATCTCGAAGCTCATAAAAAATATTGAGAAACAATTCTTTGTATGACATAAGGTGATTTAAAAAAAACAAATCATTTAGTACCAGAAAGCATTAATACAAATGCTATTTAACTACAAATTATTTACAGCTGAATGAAGAATATTTCTATGAATATGATAATATGAAATAATTACTCAAGGAGAATAATCATTACTGAAAATACATATAGAAAATCTAAAATTTAGAAAATCTGTAAATTTAAGTTACTATCAGTGATTTTAACTTGACGCAATCTCGTCACATTATTCTGTGAACCGAGCGTGATAGTTAGGAAATTAAATCTAAAAAGATCAGAATGATAAACATTGGATGAAAAACATATATTTTAAAAACTAAAAATATTTAAGAATTAAAAATTCCATAGCATTAAAAATTGAACATTACAACAACAATCCACATTAAATCATGATAAAAAAGATAATTAAATAAAATGATCTAAAGATTTAAATGAAAAAGTAAAATCTTAAAAAGTCCAAGAGTATGTACGAGTGATATGAAAAAATATTTATTCAAATTATTGAAAATCATTAAAATATTATTTTAGAAAAAACTGTGATGAGAAGTAAAAATATAAATGATATCATTTGTCAATTTTATGAAATATTTTATTGTACAAATAATTGTCATAGAAAACCACTAAAAAAGTAAATTTATAAAATTTTTGTGAAAAAGCTAAAATTACTAAGAAATATGAAATATAGAAAGATGAAAGATAAAAAAATATATGGAAATTTACTATATAAAAAGCAAACAAGTTTACAATATTATTTACCAAGATGATTATGCCGAAATAAATGCAATTAATGAGATTTTTTTAAATGGTTTACATAAAGTGAAAATATTTATAAAAATAAAAAATTCTTTATTTATATCAAATAGAACACATAGATTATTAATAGAAAACTGTTATGACATGGTCAGACTTTAATATACAAGGATTCTGGCAAACTAAATTGAAATTCAACAAAGTCTTAAAATTACATTATTATTAATTTTAAATAATTAAATGATTCGATTTAGCTTATCAGCGAATTGGAAAAAATGTTGTCCTACCATCAGCGAAAGAATTGCTTGAATTAACTTTATTATTTTGAGTTTTAAAAATGCATCATAAATTAGGCAATAAAAGTTATTTTCTTTATGTTAAAAACATAAAACAAACGAAAAAGTTAAATTACATTTAAAAAAAATTTTTTCGGTAAAGAATAATCTTTTTTTTTGATAAAATATAATATTATATATTATTTGAGGAATTATCCCTTGAAAAGCAATTATTATTTAGTATAAAAGTAAAAATTGTTTAATGTCACAAGTTGTAATAAAACAGAAATTACAATTAAAAATATTAAAAAATTACTTAATTAATACTACGGTAATAATTAAAATGATAATGTTTCGAAAATCTATCTGATTGCCAAGCAATATTGAAATATAAATTTGGAAAGCAATGAAAGATAGGTGAGGGAATTTCCAAGACAAAGAATAATTATTATAATATTAAAATCACACTTACTCCAGGCAGCTGAATAAGCACGAATTGTGTCGGAACATGAAAAAAATGAACACTATATTTATATAAATAATTTGTTGATTTAATTAATATCGGAGCATTATTTCATTATGGCTTATTAAGTTTCAATATTCAATAAATAATATTGAATACAGATCCTACTCTGTCTGTTTCACCTGGGTCAAAGCATCAAGATAAAATATCAAAATAAGGAATAAAAAACATAAATTTAAAATCATCAAAATTATTTAGATAAAAATCTTAATGAAATAAATAATGGTTTTGTTCAAATTCAATATAATAAACCTCAACACAATTTTTCAAATAGGCTGGGTATTTTATTAAGACAAAACGGAAAGTAAAAAATAAAACTAAGTTATGTTTTATATAACAGTAAAATTAATAATTTAACAGCTTAATAAATCGAAACTTTCAATGAAAAATAAAGAATTATTATTTTTAAGTTATATAAATACTAAAAAATTTAAAATTTTTCAGATTATAATATAGAAAGATTTTTACAAGAATCTCTGAAAAGTGATTCAAATTAAAAATGTAATTCTGAAAATAGCTGAGAGAAACGAATGTTACTGCCACATATGACATGTATTATTTCTGTGCATTTACTATTTAAATTTATTCCAATAATAATTAAAAATTGAGTATAATACATCAAATTAAACCAAAAAATATATATACACACACACAAAAAATGTTTCGCAGAAATCAATGGAATAAAGAACCTTACAATATATTCCTCTGCTCATTTATCCTTTCATTATTCCATTACGTAAAAATCATTTACGTTATCACAAACAAAATGGTCAATAATAAAACTATTTTCTTATTGATTGGCCAAAAAGAAAAGATAAACACAATTTAATTATCCCAAAAACTATATTATTGCTCTAAATAATTTATAAGCTACAGGTACACTCCTTGAAATAAACATTTTAATGAGAAAATATTAATGATGCAAAAGCACAATAATTCACAATAAATACATGTAATTAATTCATCCATTGATATACCCAAATTATTTAGACAAAAAATTAAACAAAATATAATTCGAATGCATTTAATTCGAAATTTAAAATTGTAAATGATAAAGACAATAAAATTAGTTTATTAATCATTATAAAATTCATTTGAAAACATTACAATCACCCATAAATAAATTAAAATTAAAATTTTATGAGCACATGATAATAAAGTAAAAATAAATAGTAAAAGATATATGCTATAACCAAATAATATTAGAAAAAATAATGAAAATATACATAAAATAATGAGGCGTTTCTCAAAGAGCTGTGCCGAAATTTTACAAAACTATTTTTTTCTTTTAGAGTGTGATGATTCCAATGCTAATACGATAAAGGTTTCACCGAAATAAGAAAAAAATTAAATACAATAAAGAACAATATCATCTGTAATTAATATCCATTGACATACCCTAATTATTTAGAAAAAATAAACAATCGTCTTAAGTATCAATTACTTAAACATTGCAAAAAATTTAATTTTCTATAGACAAGACAAATATTAAATACCAACTACTAATATAACGCAGCCCGTCCTGCATGAAGGAAATGATGATAAATTGGCATGATAAATATTTTTAATTATAAAAAAATTGATAATAAAACTTAGATTAATAATTTTAAATAAATAACTATAAAACATTTCAAATAATATTTTTTATAACTTATAAAAAGAATTTAGAATTATGACTTAAAAAAATACATTAACCATCATCATTAAAATCTTTCCCTATGTTTATCGCACGCCATTTCCATTTCTGTTTGTTGGTGGCGGCCAGTGCCTGCCTCCCCTCACTTCAGTAATAGATAATAAATATAATAAATTACTTCAAAAAGCCTTATTTGAGGCTTTTTTCTATTATTTTTTATCTTCTAGTGTCGCTAAAAATAATTATGGAAAAACTAATTTAAATAAAAATGGTAAGGTATAAAAATTCAAATAATTAATCTTGACATAACCGTCGGATCGGTGATATACGAAGGCACAATCTTTAAAGAAAATTTTAGATTATAATGAAAATAAATAAATATGTTTAAATACAAAGGTTTAAATCAAATATAAAAAATACAAGCAAATTAAAAATGTTTTACTAAAAAACAAAAATGAAAACAAAAAGAATAGATAAGTTAAATTATAATATTGTTTGATTAATAAATTAGAGAAAAAGAAATAAAGCAAATTAACGATGAATTTCTAATAAGAACACAAAAAATTATGAAATTATAAAAGCGAGGGATATTCATTTTCTTTTAGAGATATTAAATATAGAGATTATTAACCGGAATTATGTATAAGATTTATTTGCGTGTTAAACTTGAACAAACTCATATAAAAATTTAACCATAAGTTCGAAATTACTAAAAATTCATGAATAACTTGACAAAAAAAAAATAAAAATACAATAAAACGAAGAAAGAATCTCCAACCGATTTTTGAGTCGGAAGAACACACAAAATTTGTTCCTTTTTCTATAATACAAATTAAAATAGGAGATAAGATTATTTAAATCAGACAATAAAGAAATTGTATGCATGAAAATTTTATTTAAAATGTATAAATTGAAATAAAGGAAATAATAAATAATTTACTTTTCTAATGATTACCCCTAATATTAAACGAATAGAACACAGAGGAGCGAGATATTTAACAAAATTCTAAATATATGATGCCAATTAAAGTGCAAATAGCACTAATTTATTAATAAAGGTCAATAGTAATAAATAATATATATATATCGTCATGAAATACACATTAGCTTTGCAATATTATTATATTTTTCTAAATACCTAAAAATAATAATTTGTAAATAAATTAATCTGTTGTAAAATTAATAGGCAACAGCCTTTTTTATATTTGAAAAAATGATTCCAATACTCCAAATTTTATCTTGACAATGGAGCTAAACAAGGAGTTTAAAGTGATCGGATAAATTAGTTAATAATTTTATAAAAATAACAGAAGATTTAATATAATAAAAAGGGGGAATTAAAATTAGATTTGCACTATTATAAATTCTTCTTTAATATATTATTGTTGAGACTTTGTTTATTATTTTTTAATTATTCAAAACATAAGCTAAACTAAATTTAGACTCTATGAAAAGATAATAAAAATATTTTTCGAATTAAATTAACTCTTTTTGTTGATATTAAATATAAAATGTAAAAATATTTATTTTAATAAAGGTGAAAAAAATAACAAAATTTAAAGCTTGGAAATTTAAAACAGAAGCACTCGGAGCAACGAAAGGAGCCATCAAAAGATAAATTTGTGAAATTACATTCACGCAAATTTATATGAAGTTAATTTTTATTCTGAACTCAAATTGTCATTCCGCACTCCCCTTGCTGACGGAATAACAGCGTTTAAAAAAACGAAAAGTTATAATAATGATAAAAAATTAGAAAATAAAAATAAATGCGTAAAAGATAATTTGACTTCAATTGGAAAAATAAAGAGAAAATAAAAATAATAATGTTCAATTTAGTGAAAACAAAACTAAAATATTATTTAAAATAATTTCTCGAAAATTTAAAGTAAAAAAAATTATAATATGAAGTGAAAATGAAATATTCTGCAAGAAACCTAGCAAAATAGTAATCATGAAAATCACTTGTGTTGAAGAAGACACTCTGGCACACGAGGATTGAATCAAAATAAATTAATATGGATAAAAGATATTTAAATAATGAAATATTGAAAAATAATTCTACAAATTAGTACCATTTATGAAAAAAAATATTAAATATTGTAAATATTATTTTAATTCTAGACACAATTTTTTAATTAAAATTAAAAAAAATAAACAAAAAAGAATAATATTATGAATGTTGATAGATATCTCCCAAATGATGACAAAATAATTCACTCAGAACACTAAAAAATCTCGGCCAAACCCAGCCAATATAATTATTTCTGGTTTGGGTTTATTATTTCATAGTTTCTAGCAGAAAAATAAAATAAACCAATAACTAATGAATGCTATAAAATTACCAGAAATAGACATTCAAAAAATGTTGTTATCATTGATATAAAGAAGTTAATAAAAACATTAATGTAAATAGATCTGGATTTGTAAATACTAGAGTTGAGCGGGACCGGGAATTTTGGGCAAACCCGGGACCGGGACCTTTTCGGGTTGAAAACCGGGAATTTTTGGCTGGGAAAACCGGGAAAAAACCGGGACTAGTCCCATTCCCGGTCAAAACCGGGACTTCGGTACTCAGTTGTACTCAGTTGTCCGTGTTCAGGTCCCGGTCCCGCTCAACTCTAGTAAATACTCCAAAAGTCGTGAGTATGGACAACCGCACTTGGACTAAATTTTTAAATACATATGACAATTTATAATAAAATTCACAAGCTAAGCAATAAAAAAGTTGAATAAAAGCGTAAAATAAAATAATTTTATACATTAGTAAAGAAAACTAATTAAAATATAATAATTAAAATAAAGGGAAATTGCAGAAATATCGTGAAATCGTTTCTACAAAAGAATATTAAACGATAATTTCAAAAACCGAGAATGGGGAGTTTCACGCCGAACTAAAAAAGAAAATATTCTAAATTAAAAAAATTTTAGTATTTATTGGACCGCTTTATTCGGTTAATTTTAAAAATAGTAGCTAATGATAATTCAAACAGAAACAGTATGAAATCCTTATTAAATTAAACAACATAAAAATCAATTCAGCAAACAGAAATGTATTGTGCGAATTAAAATAAACAAACGATTTTTTGGAAAGTGTATTTATTTTATTAAAAAAGAAATAAACCAAAAAGAAAAAATGCCAGTGGATCAAGTAACAGTGGATTATTTAAAACGTATTTTTAATCTTCTGCATTTAATTTTCAAATTTATTTTTTAATAATAAATTTCTTAAAACGCAGCATAGTCAAAAACTAAAAACTAAAAAATGTTAAAATATTAATTATAGTCTTGTAAGAATAATGAAGGAAAAGATAATTTTAATAAAAAATCATCATAAGTAGAAACTTTTCTGATGAATAATCTGAAAATTACTACTAAAGTGAATAAACTTAAATGCCTTAATCGGAATGACCATAAAATTTACAAATATATGAGATTTAAAAACAGAAAAGCACATTTCTGTATTGTATAAAAAGCTACCAATTTGATTTTGAAAAAACATTCAATCTCAATAAAATATTTAGAAAGCAAATAACTTTTCACAAGCAATTCATAAATATTTATTTATTTTTGTTCATAAAATAAAAAATTTAATAAAAATTACTGCAACTTGAAAATATGTAAAATAAGCCTAAATATTAAAAAACATGGACAATATAATTATTAATAAAATTGCTACGGAGAGAAAATAACCGCGATTTGCGTACCCACCGAGAAAGGAACATAAAAAATTAATTGCCAATATTAACTCCCATCACAAGAAACGAATCTATAATTGCCATAAATATATATGCAAGAATATTAACATGATACTATATGTTTTTATCTAAAACGTCGGAAATAATAAAAAAAAGAACGAAATTGTATAAATTAACACATATAAAATTATAGAAAATGAATTCATTAAAAGTAATTTATCATTTCATTTTGTGAATAATTTTTATTCCAATTTCTATTTAGACATAAATTATTATTCTCTCTCGCTCATTAGACAATATTTAAAAACATAACAAAAATAGGAAACATTTTCCCAAAATGAATCAGAGAGTTGAAAGCAAAAATATATGAAAACGAATTTAATAAAATTATGCGTTAATCAATAACAATATCTAAAAATTTAAATAATTACATATATAATTATTTAATGGATTATTTTGAAATTGGAAAAACATAAAAAAGAATATTCAGATACTGCGAAATAATCATTTAAAAGAATTTTTATTAGTCGAAAATGAAAGTGCGATTTTGTCTACATTGTTGCATGGGCATGGAAAAAGTGGTGAACAGCAGTGTTTGACCGAGTCCCGAGAAAAGAAATAAATAAATAACAAATTTTAAGTATGCTTTTGTCATTACTAATAAAAAAATAAAAATTTTAATTTTCAAAAAAATAAGAAATATATTAGAGTGCGACGGGACCGGGACCGGGACCGGGCCGGGAATTCCCGGTCATCCGAGGTCCCGGTTCCCGGTCCCGGGTTTTGAAAAGCTCAGGTCCCGGTCCCGGTAGAGCAACCGGGAACCGGGAAAAACAAGCACTGGTAAGAATGGGGGTCTGAGTGGAAAATTTGTGATGAAAATTGGAGTCAAAGGAAAAAAAAAATGATTAAAAAGTTTCTTTAAGAATGTAGCAACCAATTGTCCAAATGGCCTAGTGGCTAGTCCCCTTGACTTTTGTCTTCTTCTTTTCCCTGGTTCAATCCCTCTACGGGAATTAAAATATTTTGAATTTTTTTTTGTATATTCATGGTTTTCCTATCGACAAAATATGATTTCTCATATATTTTTTTATTTATATATATTTTATTTTTTTTTAAATGAAAATATGTACATATTGAGCCTAATAAATCCAAAAAACATGCCTTTTTGTTGATAATCTGTTAACAAATTGGACTCAAATTTTCAAAATTTTCCCCGGCGGCGCCTATCGGCACCGCCGGTCTCCCCTTCTCAACAAAAGTTTTTTGCAAAAAGCGCGCCGAAAAAATGATAATAAAAGTAATATAAATTTCTAATAATATTCGATCATTTAGTCCAAAAATGATTATTTTAAAAAATAATTTAACTAAATTTAGTTTGATTAATTTTCATTAATTTAATTATGCTTTAACTTTTGGATTTTATTAAATAAAAAACAAAATAAAAAATTTAATTTTGTGTTATTTTCAATTGAAATAAATTAAAATTTGAATTTTTTAAAAATTTTTTGAATTTTTTTGAATTTTTAAAAAGTCCCGGTTCCCGGTCCCGGTCCCGAAAAAAAATTGAGGTCCCGGTCCCGGTCCCGGCTTCTCAGGTCCCGGCAAGTCCCGGTTTTGCCCAAAATTCCCGGTCCCGTCGCACTCTAAAATATATCTATCTTTGATACGCAATGGAACAAAACGAGAAGCTTGTAAATAATCACAACTTTTCGGAACGAAGCTACAATTGAAAAAAAAGAAAACCATTCCCCGAGAGAAAATCCATTTATGAAATCGAACTGGAATTGTAAGATGTTGAATTGAAGAATTCTTAAATTAAAATGACCTTTGACTTTACGTAAATTCTATAAGAAATGAATAAAACGTAAATACATAAAAAAATAAACATTTTTTATTGTAAAAAGATTAAAAAAATTTTTTGCTTAAATGAAAATATATGTTAGTAATTAATGATCAATATACAATAGATAATTAAAAAGTAATATGAAAGAAAATGATGATGCTACATTTAAAGGCAAAATGAGTACAGAAAATAGACGACTTTTGAAGTGGAATCAATCAAAATAATCGGCAGAATTTCCAACATCAAAAATAACTTTTGATTAGAAATTTTCCATGTTTTACTGCTCATCTCCACTTCTTTCCCCTGTTGTCTCTCACATTTCATTTCTCAGTCTATTCTCTCTTTCGTCAGTTATCCCAAATTCCTTTCTTTTGGCCTTTGCAAAATAAACCGATTTTTTTAATTTCAGCATTTTCTAATAACTTAAATAAAAGAAATAATAATAAAATAATCCATTAAGTTGCGACAGCAATGTATTTAATTGAGTTAATTTGAGATGCTTCTTTCGTTATAGAATTTAAATTTAAATAATAAATAACTTGTGAGGGCTGTTTATAGTCAAATATAAGATCAAAATTTTTAAAAAAACTATAATAAATGAAAATGAAACCAATTACCCAATTCTATTATTTGGTATTTTAATTTTCTAAAAATATTAATGAGAAATTTTTTAATTATTTACTAAATAGAAATAAAAAAAACATTGGAAGCGAGATTATCGAAATATTTTATTGAAATTTTATACAAAATATGAACAGAAAATATTAATATACAGTGCCGGAAAAAAGTGTTGCATCAAAGTTTTTTTTGCCGTAATTTGGTCAAATGACGGTCAATCTTAATGATTTTGTCATCAAAAAATAGCTTAATCGAAATCTCAGTTGACCTATCTCGGCATTTTTTGGAAAAATTCTGTTAAACCGGTTTTTAAACCGGTTCAAAATTATGCCATTTTGCAAGTCAAAGGAGAAAATTTTTGTGAAATTGGAAAAAATATATGTGATTCTACTCTGAATTCTATACAAGAAGCAGAAAACCGCGTCCGAATCGGTTCAGTGGGAGTCGAGATATAAATTTTTTGAAAATCAAAAAACGGTTTAAAACGGTATAAAAGTGCAAAAAAAAATCCATTTTTTTTTATTTTCAAAAATTTATATCTCGACTCCCACTGAACCGATTCGGACGCGGTTTTCTGCTTCTTGTATAGAATTCAGATTAGAATCACATATATTTTTTCCATTTTCCCAAAAATTTTCTCCTTTGACTTGCAAAATGGCATAATTTTGAACCGGTTTAACAGAATTTTTCCAAAAAATGCCGAAATAGGTCAACTCAAATTTCGATTAAGCTATTTTTTGATGCAATATCTTTATGATTGACCGTCATTTGACCAAGTTAGGGCAAAAAAAACTATGATGCAACACTTTTTTCCGGCACTGTATAATAGAATCAAAATAATAAACTAAATAATAAATTTTTTTCCAAAACAAAGCAATAAAAAATAATATTGGATATGCTGTAAATTGTTTCGTATGAATTGGATTTAGATCTTTGCAAAAATGGACCAATCGAGACGTAAACGACGACGGCGGCACCTTGCAAGGTAAGCGCTTGACAAACTCAAGTTGCATAGTTATTCTGCACGTGGAAGTGCACATTTAGCGACGTCAATAACATCAACTTCGAGCGAATGGTTTTAAATAAACACATTTACTTAAATAAATAAAAACTATTCCGATTGGAAAAAGTTCATATGTATAAATAAATTTGCAATAAATAAGAAAATAATAACAAATTAGATAAAAAAATAGAAAATTATTTCTTAAAAAAGAAAATTAAAAATATATGGGTAACTAACTATTATTCTATTATTTTTGAATAATTTTTATTAATATACAGACAACAGACATTTATATTTTTTGTATGCATTTATAATAAATTTACTAAAGTTTACCAATAAAAATCCCTTTTTAAGGCTTCAGAAAAATGAAAAAATTTTAAATAATTAATTATTTAAATAAAAATCCTAAAAAATAACATATGAAAAGAAAAAAATTAATAAGTAGTTCTCATCAAATTGCATATCTTTCATAAAAAATAATAGTCAAATAATGTTGCAATTAAATTTTAAATGAATGCTCCGCTTACTCAACTGAAAGCATGTTAATGTTATTATCAGTGGGTTTTTCCTGATCGTGAACGTGGGTCTGAAAAAATCCACATTGAGATGCAAGAAAATTGGAATTTTCAACCAATAAGGCCATAAACATAAAATGAGACAATAAACCTAAAAAATTAATAACATAATAAACCTGTTAAAAATACGTTGTCTATTAAAATTTCAAAAAATTATCATATTTACAAAAAGTGGCAACCAAATCAGTTCAAAACAAAATTCTTATAGATTCAATACTTGTAAATTCAAACGAACAATAATAGAGAAAAAATAAAATTAAAAATAACTTTCTAATATTGGTATTTTTGAAGTGTTGCCTTCGTTAAAATATACCTAATTTAATACGAGCCATCAAAGTGAGCTGTGTAAGGCCAAGCCACGAGACCAGGACCTTAACTGTCCAAAAGAAAAATAATCCAAAAGTAAATCATTGGCAGCCTAGAAGCTTGCTCTAATTGTAAAAAGGATCAATTAATATTTAACCAAAAAATAACAATATTATTAAATAGATACAAAATTATTTTGAGAAATATTTAATAAAAAACAATTAATATAGGCGAAAAATAATCTTCATCAATTCCAAATTGTAGTAATATTGGATTTTTTTGAAAAATAACATAAAATCAAAAATACGAGTTCATTCTGTGACATTTGTAAATATGAAAAGAAAGGCAAGAAACCAATTACAGAAATTTCTTGACGAGATTTGCAAAAAATATTTTCATTTATCCTTGCAAATTTTTTCGAATAAAAATATAGCTTATTAAAATTTAATAAAAATTGAAAAATCTATTTTTTTTTAATTTTATCATTCAAAAAACTTAATTGAATTTAATATATTTTGAGCAAAAAAAAATAATAGTGAAAAACTAAAAAATTTCTTTCATAAAAAAGTCGTATTAAAATTTTTCGTTAAAAGCATTATAATTTTTAAGAAATATTAATATGATTCAAAAGTTCACAGCAAAAAAATGAAACGGAGTTATTTAAAATTTAATGAAGAAAATAAAGTGGAATATGGAGTAAAGTAAATCAATATATTTTGTCGGCAAAATACTAATTTCTCGCATGCATAATAACGAGTCCGTATAATTAATTTATTAAAAATTAAAAATGCATTATCCTAAAAACTAATGCCTCTGAAAGTATTATTTAAAAAGAAATATTTTATTCTAATTCCATTGGATACCAAAAAATGGTTTGGAAAGGCATATAAATTTATAAATAAGATCCATCCATGTCCACTCTCACCAAACAGGGTATAAATTTAAAAAATTTTTTGTAATTTAAATAAATATAAATAATAAATTAAAATTTTGCATCAGAAGGTAATTCTTTAGGAAAAACGGATTTAAATGATATTTATTTTTTTCATATTTTGAATTTACTTTTTGAATTTCGCAATTTTTGTAGATTATCTTAAATTACATCACTTTTAATTATACTTAGAATTTTTAAACATATTTGACATATTTGTTTACGTAATTAGCATTATATAAGACTGTCTAGGAAGTTGATTATGCCCATTAAGCAGATGAGCTTTTTTATTGCCTTATTTATTATGCATAAATTTTTCAACAATTTGGGTCGATCGATAACTCGGAATCAAGACAAATCTGACGAATTTCGAGTTCTTAATTGGGGTGTCCCTGTCACATATAAAAGAGTGATCTGATCAATATGACGAAAATACTTTTGATCAGCATCAAAAGTACGTATTAGTAGGTATTTTTTCAAAACTTTTGAGTTTTTCGTGCATAAATGTTTTGGTTGCATTATTTTTGTATCTCTTTTCTCACTTTTCTTTGAATCAATAGAAAACGACGCTTTCACATTGCCTCATTTGTCAGTGGAACTCTTCCAATTATGTGGTCATTCTTTCCTTTCTACTCCAAATGTCATTTTACCAATAATTTCTTTTTTCGCATTTAACTAAAAATCTATTTTTTCATTTATACTCCTAATAGCTTTTACAAATATTATTTCACTTTACATTTTAACTTTTTAGTTCTAAACCAGGTGGCACAAATATTTAGTAACCACAGCTAAATTTTTTTATGTTACTAAAAATTCAAATAATTTTTAGTAAAAAATAAAAAATTTCTACAATTGTTGAAAAATTTATGCATAATAAATAAGGCAATAAAAAAGCTCATCTGCTTAATGGCCTGCAATAATCAACTTCCTAGACAGTTTTATATGATGCTAATTACGTAAACAAATATGTCAAATATGTTTAAAAATTCTAAGTATTATTAAAAGTGATGTAATATTAAAACACTTCAGTCATAATTTAATTCATAAATGAAAAATAAAAATATTAACAAATAAATAATTAATTGCATAAAATAAATTAATTTAAAAAAATTTATATTGAAAAAATGTTTAAATCTTGAAAAAGTCGATGAGTTAAAATTTTTTTTTCCCAATGAATGCAAAAATTAATATATTGAGAAAATTATTATATAAAATTTAATCCTTCATTTAAATATTAATATTTTAAACACATAAATTGCTTGCTTCATTTTCACTGATGAATTAATATAAAACTTATTAAATTGTATTGTGAAAAAATTATACCAATAAAATGTATATATTTAGAACATACTTAAATTAAAATTTACATAAAATAAACAAATTAAAATTAGAAATTGTTTATTTAAAGCAAAAGCTAAATTTATGGAAAAATGCGTATATAAATGGTTCCTTAAATTGCAAAATGTATTTTTGAAAAAATATGACTTTATTTCAAAATACACAATGCTATTCTGAAATAGAAGGCAATTATGAAAAAAGATTGATAAATATTAAATTAATGAGTAATTTGAAAGTATAGAAAAATGGAATATTTATAAAATGTAAGGTACTTTAATATTTGATTTTTCCATTGCACGGAAATATTATTCAACAAATTAAAATCTAAATTAAAATAACTAAATTAGGATGTTTTTTATTCTAAAATTTCAAATAAAAATTTCATTTAAATTACAACTACCAAGTGAATTTTGTAAGTAAGTTCAGCAAAAATAAATTTTATATTTATATAACGGAAATTTTTGGTATAATAAAATTTTATGATAATTCTCGTCCGATATAGGCAAAATGCCCGCAACCTGATTAAAAAATATGAAATTAAAAATATAATTAAAGACAAAGATTAAAATGGACAAATGTCATCTGCTTAATGGGCATAATCAACTTCCTAGACAGTCTTATATAATGCTAATTACGTAAACAAATATGTCAAATATGTTTAAAAATTCTAAGTATAATAAAAAGTGATGTAATATTAAGATAATCTACAAAAATTGCGAAATTAAAAAAGTAAATTCAAAATATGAATCATTTATATCCGTTTTTCCTAATTGAATTACCTTTTGATGCAAAATTCATTAATTAAAAAACATATTTAGATTGACAATTTTTGTGCATTGAAAAGGAATTCTACCGATAATATAAGTGATTTATTTAAAAATTTATTCAATAACAAATGAATAAAAATATTACTAAATTATAAATATTATGCATAACAGAAAAATAACTCATTGCGTCAAAAATATAAAATTTGTAAAAGTTGGCAAAGAGTCCACAGTGAACTCGGTGATTTATTTGGTAAAAAAAATAAATTGAAAAAAAAATCATATCCTTCTAATGTAAAAGCTGAAAATGCGTTTTGTGATAAGAGCATGGATAATAACAAAGTTTTAAGCTAATTCTTGTCAAAAAATTATTTAACAAAAATTTAAAAAATATTTAATGAAGTTTATAAATTGTCTGCCAGATTAAACTTGCAAGTTATTTAGAAAGGTTAATTTGTTATCTTAAGAATTTTTATATGAAATTTCAATATTTTTACTTAAATTTAAAAAACAAAGAATCGCTATTAATGATAAATATTAACATTAATAATTAAGAAAAAAATCAAATGATTAATGCAATACTTGTATAAATTATTTAATAAATTTTTATTGGGACTAAGTGATAAAATCTAATTTTAGAAATAATAAAGAATTTTTAAATAAATAAACTTCCTTATTAAACTTCTCACCTAACAACGAGTCATATATAAATATCAAATTTTAATCGAATAGAATTTCATGTATGAGTTAATGCTAGTCGTGAGTATACGTCTAATTCAATTAACATAGCCTAATTAAATGTTCATTTGCTAAGGTTTGGTTTTAACAATTTTCCATAAATCGACTGGTGTGTTCATGAGAAAAACAGAGAATTTTAAATAAAAGAGCAATTATTAAAAAATAAAGCAGCAATAAATGTATGCAAAGACAAAAATATGTAAAAATCGTGCAGCTCTAATAAGAAGTAAATTAGTGTATCGACTTTTGCGCCGCCCCCTAAAACCCATTTGTTCGAGTCGCAAAAGTCGCAACACGCGGAAAAATAGATAAACAGAAAATAAAAATGATTATGGAAAACATATTAAAGATAAGTAAATATTAAATAATTTATTTTAATTCTAATTATTATAATTAAAACAAACGAGTGCAGATTTCGGTCAGATGATTACATACGAAAATTTTAACATTAATAAAACATTATTGCAACTTATTTTAACTAGATAAAATTTTTTCCCCTTATATTATTTAAACAGCAAAGGAAAATTAATAATTTTACTAATCATTTAAATTTGTAGATTAATTCATAACAAATATTAATTTTACCATTAAAGCGCTGAAAGCATATAAGCGCGAACTGACTCCAATTTTTGCGATATAATTAGGAAGTAAAATGAATTATTGTTGTAGCTTTAATTAAGATGGAATACTCAAATAATTTGATTGATTAAATAAAATTTTACGCATATATTTTATATACCATATAAATCCTAATAGCCTTTTATAATTATATAAATTTAAGTAGAATATAAACGAAAATGTATTTATTTTGCAGCTTGAAAAAATTTACTTAAATTTAATTTATAATATGTACCATAAAATAGCATATGTCGACAAATACCTGAACATGCCAAAAAATGACCTAAAAGGCTTCAGTAAAATAAAATGTTTTTGTTCGGTCCCCGAAATGTCGAAGGGATGAACAAATAACAAATTTATTGAAGAAAAATTAAATTAACAAATAAAATAGTCGGAGGACGGCGGAGGAGAGCAATTGGAAATGTGAACACAAAAATAGAACTGAATGAAACAAATGAGGGGAGGGCAAATGGTCACAATACAATCAATAAGGAATGTGTCTGACTGTGAAAGGTCAGACACCACAAATAACAACAAATGAAATGAGTGAATGTGTCTGACTGTGAATGGTCAGACACAACAAATAAATAATAAATGAAATAAATCAAATTAAATAAATGTCTCTCGGGTTCCACCCGAACACCTCCCCCTTTTGGCTCGTCCGGTGATCACCGATCAGCTGGGCGAGTAGCGGTTGGGCGCGCGGCGTTGGCGATGCGGATACCGGCGCTGATTCCGGTCCTCGATCAGCGGCGGCGGCACAATGCCTTGGTTGCCGTTTCCTTCGCCTTCGTGGTCATCTTCAGGCGGGACTGCTGCTGGCACCTCATTTGCCTGTGCAGGTGGCAATGGCAATGCAAAGGCATCATTCAAGATCGCCAATGCTTCATCGCCATTGTTCGAATTTTGTCGGTTCCTCAGCTGATTCGCATGGAATCGCGACTTTGATCCGTCCGGAAATTGAACCTCAAAAATGACGCCAGAGCATCCCTTGATGACTCCGGGTCTCCAATTTTCAGAAGATCGATGCCTCGCAAAGATCTTATCACCAATTCCAAATTTCCGAGATTTGGTGCCAAATCTTTTGTTGAATTTCTCTTCCATCGCCAAATCCCTAATCAATGGTCGAAATGGCGGCGGTTTCAACAAATCAAGCGTTGTCCTGGGCTTTCGTCCAAGCAGCATTTCAGCTGGGGACACCGAATTTGGAAGCGAATCGTTCGGAGTCGTTCTGTAGGTGATCAGAAATGTTTCCATGATCTCCTGATTTGGCATTCCTTCCCCTTTCAATTTTCGGAAAGCCCGCTTAAATGTGTCCACAAATCTTTCTGCCTGCCCGTTCGACATCGGATTATAGGGCGCAGAAAAGAGATGGGCGATGCCATTCGCTGCTGTGAATTTGGCAAATTCCGAACTCGAAAATTGAGTTCCATTGTCTGAAACAATCGTTTCAGGAATGCCGTGGCGCGTGAACAAATAACGCAATTTGTCAATTGTTGCGGTGGCCGAAGATGTTGTCATCTCAAATACCTCAGGGTACTTTGAGAACGAATCCACCACAATTAGGAACATTTTTCCATAAAATGGCCCGGCGTAATCGATGTGTATTCTTTGCCAGGGCTCGGATGACTTCGGCCACGAATGAAGGTTCACTTTGACGGGCGCCTTTGCAGCAGCCTGGCAAGGCTCACAATTTTGCACAAATTCTTCGATATTTTGGTCCATCTTTGGCCAAAATACGTACTGACGTGCCAATTGTTTCATTCTCTTCATTCCGGGATGGCCTTTGTGAAAGAGGTGAAGAATTTTGCTCTGAAAAATCTCCGGTATCACCACTCTTTCGCCATACATCAAGCAATCCTTGAGGATTGACAAATCAGCCATTCGTCGGTGAAACAATCGGACAATTTCTTCTTCATTGCCCAAATCTTTGTCGTTTGGCCATCCTTTTTGCACAAATTGAACGATCTTTTTCAGCAAAGCATCGTTTTTGGTTGCCAAAACCAAATCATGAAATTTAATCGGCAAATTTTTGGTGGCCAATTTCAGAAGGTCTTCCATTTCCGACTCTTCTGTGACGGAAGCGATCACTCGCTCATCTTCGTCGTCGGATCCTTTCGCGATCAATCTTGAAAGGGCATCTGCGTGGCCAAAATCTTTGGTGTTCAAATATTCGATTTCAAAATCATAGGCCAATAAAATTAGCGACCAACGAATCAATCGATTGGCGCTGCACTGCCTGATCCCCTTTTTGTTTCCAAAAATGGCCAGGAGTGGCTTATGGTCCGTTTGAAGGACAAATTTACGGCCATAAATCATTTTATGAAATTTTTGCACGGCAAAAATTAATGCCAATCCTTCCTTCTCAATCTGGGCATAATTCTTTTCCGCAGCATTGAGGGATTTGGATGCATGTGCGATGGCCTTGATCGTTCCGTCAGGGAAACGATGTGCAATAACTGCTCCGATCCCGTGTTCAGATGCATCGGCCGAAACGATGATCTCCAACTTTGGGTCATAATGAGTCAGCAGCAAATTTGAAGTCAAAGTTTCCTTCAATTGATCAAATGCTTTGCGGCAATTTTCGGCCCAAATCCATTCTGCGTCCTTTTTCAACAAATCGTCGAGCGGTTTTCTGACGAACCGCATGTTTTGCACAAATTGCTGGTAATGGTTTACCATTCCCAGAAAGGACCGCAATGTAGAAAGATTCGTCGGCGCAGGCATTTCCGTAATTGCCTTAATCTTTGACTGGTCCGGCCTGCGTCCATTTTTGTCGATGACGAATCCAAGATACTTAATTTCCTCCTGGAAAAATGAGCACTTCGTCATCTTTACACGAAATCCGTAGGACTGCAGCCGGCTGAACACATCTTTCAAATGCTGAATGTGATCAGTAAATGATCGGCTTGCCACGATAATATCGTCCAAATAAGCCGTGGCAAAATTCAAGCCTGCGAGCATTTTGTCCATAATAGACTGAAAAATGCTAGGCGCCGATTTAACGCCGAACGGTAAACGTTCCATGGCGAAATTGCCTTTGTGTGTTGAAAGTCCGCACAAATTCTTCGACTCATCGTCCAATTCCACCTGGAAGTACGCATCTTTGAGGTCAATCTGCGAAAAGAATTGTCCTCCATTTAATGTCGCAAATATGTCTTCCGGAATTGGTAGCGGGTGCTGGTAGTCAATCAAGGCATCATTCAACCCCGTTGAATAATCGATGCATAGGCGGGCACTTCCATCCGCCTTTTTCACTACCAAAATTGGTGCGGCCCAATCCAAATGTTCGACTTTTCGAATGATTCCGAGGCCTTCGAGTCGGTCCAATTCACGTTCGATGACGTCTTTGGAATGATGTGGCACCGGTCTGGCCTTTCGGTAAATGGGCGCGACACCTTCCTTCAATTTGAGGTGCGCTTTTTCTTTGATGCAATGTCCAAGTGCATCTTCGAAAACACTCGGGAATTCTTTCCGTAATTCCGAAATGTGCTTTCCAAATTGATCGATGGCTCTGCAGGAATTTATTCCATGTTCGCTGATCCTCAGCTTAATACCATCCAAAAATCCGAATTTGTCCATTGTTTGGCGGCTCAGCAAATTAAGCGATCCTCGCTTTGCCACGTAAAACGGTTCATTTTCAATCAAAATGCCACCAAATTCAAATGTGCCGAAGCCTTTCCCGATGAATCGAATTGGCGTTCCATCGAAGGCTCTTCCAATTTCACTGCACTTTTTGATCGGTGGGCTTCCAGCCTCCACATGTGAGTCTTCATCAATGACATTCACGTCGGATCCAGTGTCAAGTGCAAATTGAATCGGCTTTTCGTTGAACCGAATTTTGGTCTTCAGCGAGTCCGCGTCATTTTTCGGATTTACCATACCGATTTGCAAGTGACCAATTCGTTTGTTTCCAAACCTTTTGCCTTTGTTCTTCAAACGCCATTGCTGCACACTTTCACACTGCCTTTCAATATGCCCTGTGAAATGGCACTTTCGGCATTTGGCTTCAATTAATCGGCACTCGCTGCCCCAATGATCGGTAGCTCCACAACGCCAGCAATTCTTGTTTGCCTGCCGTTTCTCTGGCACTTTGGCAGATTGCATTTTCGGCGTGTTGTTGTGCTTCACCGGCCGATTCACGGCATTCACATTCCTCCAATTTGTTGGTGCCTCAATGGCCTTTGCCTCCACAATTGTTGCCTGGAAATTAATCAGGTCTTCCACGACTCCGTCGTATGAAATGTTTGTTCCGTCCGCTGACAGCTTCGCCAAAATCCTTTGACGAAGAGCCGAATCGCTGTGCGATTTTAATGCAGTTAACAGCATAAGACAATTGAATTGCTCCTTATTCAGTTCACTGAACTTGAAATCGGCGAGCAATTTTCGGTGCCGGTTGATGAAGCTGCGAAAATCTTCGCCTTCACTTCTCACCGCTTTCAAGCACTCATATCGATCAATGAAGACCGATTGCGGACGTGCAAATAACTTTTCCATTCTTTGCACTGTCGCATCAAAATTAAAATCGGTCACTGCTGACGGCAGCACCGAACGGCTGTACTCACTGAACGCTGCTTCACTAAGCTTGTTCATGAGCGCCTTAACCTTGATTCCGTCGGCGGCATTCGGCGCGGCGCAATCAAGCGCAAATTTGAAGCGCGAAATCCATTCGGATACTCGGCTCTTATCATCATTTTGCTCAAAAGCCATGATGTCGGGAAGTGCCGGAATTGTTGTTGGCGCAAGTGCTTGTCCAGCCACGTTCTGCGTTTGATGTGTCAGCAATTGCTGAACCAATTGTTGCTGTTGCGCCAATGTGTCCATCAATTGTTGGATTGTCGCGTTTTGGTTGGCCATTTTTCGTCGAAAAACCGCTCCTGGCGGAACCTCAACCGCCTGGGTTTATTGGTTTTTGTGTCGAGTAAAACCGCAACTGGCGGAAACCGCAACCGTATTGGTGTCTAGGTTTTTTTTGTCGAATTTCCACGATTAACCGCGCCTGGCGGATTAATCGGATTGACGAAGTTGGCTTGTTGAAATTTAGGCGGCTTCCTGCCGACCTTTTGCAGACAAATAATAAATTGCGCTTCGCAATTTATTCAAATAAGGCGCTGAGCTCAAATGTAGGGCGTCGCCAATTTGTTCGGTCCCCGAAATGTCGAAGGGATGAACAAATAACAAATTTATTGAAGAAAAATTAAATTAACAAATAAAATAGTCGGAGGACGGCGGAGGAGAGCAATTGGAAATGTGAACACAAAAATAGAACTGAATGAAACAAATGAGGGGAGGGCAAATGGTCACAATACAATCAATAAGGAATGTGTCTGACTGTGAAAGGTCAGACACCACAAATAACAACAAATGAAATGAGTGAATGTGTCTGACTGTGAATGGTCAGACACAACAAATAAATAATAAATGAAATAAATCAAATTAAATAAATGTCTCTCGGGTTCCACCCGAACAGTTTTAAACATTTATATTAGAGATTAATAAGGGAAAAATTACTTTAAAAGTAAAACGCAAAATAAAATGGCGTTCGATATTATGACAATGTATATGTGTTTAAATATTTTATTATTACATTTATGAAAATTCTATATGATATAAAGAAAATATAATTAAGAAAGACATCTAACATTTAAAAAAGAAACAAAATAATTTAATTTTAAAAATTTGATTCAAAGCATCATAATTCTCTCGCAGGGAATATTAAATTGAAAATTCTTCTTTGCTAATTTCAAGGTTAAGTATCGTAATAATAAAAAATTATGATATAAAGAAAAGTTAATAAATTTACTTAAATAATAAATTTAAAATAATAAAATAATATGACTTCTATACCGCTGGTTACAAATAATTTAATAAATGAAATCTTTAAAATGGATACACAATTAAAAAATTTAAATAATTATTTGAGAAATAAAAAACATATTTTTGTATTTAATAATTTTATTAAAATACTTAGGCTGGCCGATGCATTACTTATGCGGAAATTGACGAGGACGAATCATCGGCCTCAAAAAAGGCGTCAACGAAGAAATAATAATAAAATTTTAAATTTAAAAATAATTTTATGGTCCAGAACAAGCCGAAGCGAAACGCAAAAAAAAGAAAGAAGTGTAATTTAATATGAAGCAGCAAATAAATTTTATATTTACGTTAAAAGTTAAAATAAATTGCAATATTAAATAAATTAATTTTAAAGAAAACAGTTCTTTATTCTAAAAAAAGATAACGAAAAAAATTTTAAAAAAATTACGCACCAAATTTGGGAGTATGATTGCCAATTGGTAAATAAAATATATTAATACAAATAATTTTTTAGAAAAAAACTTGTACAAAAAAAAGTCCGTGACTTTATGCGTTTGGAACGCAAGATGGGAGAAGAACCTTAAGCTTATTGAAAATTGATAATCATTTTCAGTTCTTCATTCAAAATTACTTATAATATTAACATTTTAATTTGTTTAAAGATTTAAACTAATGCATAAATACAAAAGCTATTAAAATAAATTAAAAAATGTAGTCACATAAATATATAGTTTTAAAGATAAAGTTGTCACTCAGGCCAAGCCAAAAAGTATTAGAATTCATTCGGCAAGGCATAAGAAATATAAAGATAAAAATCTGCTATTGAACAACATATCAAAGCGAAAAATAATAAAATCATTTTTAGTGCTTTTGATTATGAAACGAACACTGATGGATATGTTTTAAACTAATTAGATTTTTATATCTACATATGCATAAAAATAAAATACTAGTCTTAAAACATGTAGAGTAAAAAACATAATGAATAAATTATTTTGATTTTGATTTGAATAATAATAATAAAGTCCAACGCATAAAAAAAATAGCTGTTTAAATTTTTAAAAGTATTTAAAGAAGTCAAGTATCGTAATAATTAAAATTATTACTAAAGTTAATAAATATAATTAAGTTAATAATTTTAAATAATAAAAAATGAACTACATATCGGCGATTACAAATAATTTAATAAATCATCTTTAAAAAATTGAATACAATATAAAACCATAACAAATAGAAATGTATTTGGTTAATTAAAATATATAGCATAGCTACTAATAGTGCTAAAGCTGATTCAATTGTATTTTTTTTAAAAATTATCGTGAAATGAAGGTCAAATGTTTAGCAATTTCTGGATTCGTAATCAACAAGGAACGGATTTTTATGTGGTAAAAATCGCGAAATAGGTACCTAAATAGTTGTTATAAAACTGCCAACATAGTTGCTAAAAAACTGAAAACGCCAAAATAGCGGCAAAAAAGTTGCCAAAAATTGGAAAAACATGTCAATGAAAGGTGTGAATTTCCAATATTTCTCATTTTTATCCTTTTCGGTTGCACAAAAAAAAAAAAATTAACGTCGATTCGTAGAGGTGCATTTTTGTTTTTTTTTATTGCATTTTTCTAATAATTTTTTGTTAAAGCAGAAATATTTGAAAAAATAGTTTTTTTTTAATTTCACAAGTCAAAATAGTTGTTAAAAAGTTTCATAAGCGAACTTGCTAAAAAAAGTTATTTTGTTCTTAAAAATAAATTCGAACACGAATACTCATTCGAAATAATTAAATTTATTTAAACATATAAAAAACATAAACATATAAAAGCAAGAGTAAATAATAAATTAGTTCAAACATTATTTAATAAATAAAAACACTGAGCAAATTTGAAAAGTAAAATTGGAATACCAAGAAGAGGAAAACAAATTCTACGAATGTGAAAAAAAAAAATGTTGCACTTGACTAAAAAAGATTAGTAAATACGAAAATCTAAACATTTCTTTTTCCATGTGCTGTACAAATGCTTACACACTTTAACATGAAATAATTGTAAATAACTGCAATAATAAAATAGATTTTAATGGAAAAAAAACTCTTTATTCAAGTTGAAAAGTATTAAATCGAGTTTTCATTTGATAATCATTTTAAACAGTTACCATCACACAACAGTCGACTGCAAGAAAATTGAGAATTTAAATATTAAAATAAAACATAGAATTATAAAATTGATATCCAATATTCATTCTATAACTCTAAATACGATCAAAAAAAAATTAAATATTTAAATTATTGTCATCGAGTCATCCTGTAAGAGTGAAGGGTGATATATAATTTTATATAATAATTTAGATAAAGAAAGAATTTTAGCGAATTTTAGCTTAACAAAACAAAAGAAAATTTAAAAGTGTAATTTCTGTTGTTTATAAAACAACCAATACAAAATAAAAATTGCAATAAGCGAATTGCTGAATTAAAAAGTGAAAAAATGTGCTTAAAATTATCAATTAATTTATCTATGCAATAAAAGAAAAACAAATAAATAAATCATTAATACTTTAGATCTCTAATAAATTATACCTTTCCAAAATACTAAATTTTTCAAATTATATATTTTCTGTTTGAAATAAAATTTCATTAATTTATTAACCTTCCGCTAAAATGTTGCAATTATTATTATAAGTCAAATAAATGCAGAAGATCGAAAAGTTGAATAAATTCATAAAAAATAAAATGATTTTACAATAGTAATATAACGTAAAAAATAATTTTTACAAATACATATTACAACGAAAACCTTAACGACCTAATGATTCACGCAGACGTCAAGAAAAAATAAAATAATTTATTAAAAGATAAAGAGATTATACAATACTAGACAGCAAAAATAAAAATGTATATATATGAAAATATTAAAAAATAATCTAAAATGAGAAATGAGGACAATTTATAAAATAAGACCGACTGAAGACGTCAATATCAAAAGGAAAAAACAGAAAATATTTATTAAAAGATATAGAATAAATTATATTTAAAAAAATTTAACGAAGTATGGAGGAGGACATTTTGTGAAGAATAGAAAAAAAATTTTTAATGTAAATAAAATTATAATTGCAATAACTCAATTTTTTGCTTGAAATTTTTTTGATGTTTCATTTCGGGAGGGGGGGGGGGCATGTGCTTCCCATCCCCCCCCCCTTCCCTAGATACGGGCTTTGTTTTGAGTTAATTTTATTTCAATTTTATCTATACATAATTTGTACTGGTCTAAATTTATTTTATTTGTGAAATATTAATTAAATGAACAAACAAATTTTACTGGCGGTGATGTAAGCAATTTTTTAAATTTATTCATTGTAGGAAATACTTTAAATTTATAAATTATAAAAAAATATAACAATAAGATCTGAAGTGTTAGAATTAAAATTTTTGTACATATTTTCCAACAAAAATATCAGAACACTAGGAAAAATTTATTCAATGGCCCTAAGAAAAATTTAAAACATCAGAAAGCTATTAAAAAAATTTTCTATAAAACAAATAAATACAAAAGATGCACGAACAATTTGAATATTTATAAAAAACTAAAGATAATGAAAAAATCTAAAAAGTAACCAAAACATAGAGAAAAATTTTTAAGATGAAGATGGGGAGAATCAAATGGATTGTGGAGAAAGAAAGTTGATTCTGCAGCATGAAGTGTACTTAATAGAAAAAAGTTCCCGAACATATGCGTATTTATTTAAATAAACTTGTCAATAAAAAATATCTTCTATTTAAAAATATGCTCAAAATGATAAAACAAAAATCAAAAATTATGATTAAAAATTTTATCAAAAATGAAGTAAATCTACTAATCTTAATACAATTAAAAATTGGTTTTTTAAATAAATATAAAACCAGTATTAGCAATGTAAGTTTAAAAATGATTTTTAAATAAATTAAACAAAAAATATCTAATATACCAAAATTATATAAACATTCACTCTGTCAGCGTGAGACATCAATCGACTAGTATTTTAAAATTTTCAAGATAACAAGAGGACGATATAATCAATTCTTTAATGACTACGAATATAATTAGTTAAATATGAAATATTTTAAAAATAAATTTATATTTTGAAGAACCAACCAAATGAGAAATAGCGATATTTGATCTGAAAAAGAACAAAGATAGAATGAAAATAATTAACAAATAAATTGCTAAAATAATCAAAAAAAAAAGTGAAAAACAAAAACTATAAAATTTTTATGACTAGATATGAATTTCATTAAAAAAAGAACTGAAAGCATAGCATTTTTCAGGCGGAGGTTCTTAAAAACACATATGATAAAAATTAAAGAAATAACAAAAGCAAATATTACTTTATTAGTAAATCTGTTTTTAATTAATATCTTCGAATGTATAAAAAAGAGATGTGAAAAAGCTAAATTGCTAATAAATGAAAACAAAATTTATTTATTTTATTAAAATAAGCTCATTTTATTAATTATTAATCAAAATACGAAATAAGAAGCTAATACATTAAAACAGTCTTCAAAATCACTCGCTGATGAAGATATTTTTTCTCTGAATAAATACATGCATTAATTAGAAATTGGTTTTACATTAACACGCAAATTACCTCTTTACAAAATTATCCATATAAATTGTGAAAAAAGATCCTTATATCATAATCATTTAAAATTGAGGCATACACTGCAAAAAAAAAAGAAGCAACTTTGAGAATAAGAAAGAAATGGTTAAAAACAAAAATAAAAAAGCAGTAAAAATATGTATAAAATAAATAGGTATGTTAAAAAATTTAATTAAATTTAACAATTTTTTTTATAAAACTACTTCAATGAAAAGATTATTACGAAAAATATGAGCAAAATAAAATGCCAAAAATATTTATTTTATTTAATGTGGAAAAAATAGCAAATTTTTTTGTAAAGCTATGAAAATTTAAAACAGAAGGCGCGCCCAACTGCTTCCACTCATCCTCTAGCGATGGACGCGCGTGCTCAAGAATTAAAATATAAAAATAATATTCTGATGTAAAAATAATTTTGTTATGATGATAATAAATCGAAAATGAAAAAATTAAATGCACAATTTACCTACACCTAATCATTCAATTGAATTATCTTGATAACCCATGTCTTAAATGATGTTTAAAACTATTTAACAATGTAAGAAATAGAGCACAAAATGAATTTTATAAATTTGTACCGAACGACAATAATTAAATAAATAAAAATGATAATTAAATATAAAATTAATATTTTGAAGGAAAGAAAAGAATGTTCAACCGACCTGTGAATCGCACAATTAATTACCTAATTATAAATTTTTATATGAAAAAGATTAAGAAAAAAAGTATCAAAAATGAAATTAAATAGGAAAAAAAAGTGATAAATTAAATGGGCTCAT
Organism: Heterodera schachtii; assembly: GCA_023374025.1. Taxonomy (NCBI): domain Eukaryota; kingdom Metazoa; phylum Nematoda; class Chromadorea; order Rhabditida; family Heteroderidae; genus Heterodera; species Heterodera schachtii. Next base: position 432,626 of record SIJG01000111.1, read on the forward strand.
AAAAAGTAAATAGCTTACCAAAAAATATTTAGTTTAAAATGAAACACAAAAATGGATTAAACAATCTATAAATTTATGTAATAATAATATAAAAATTTAAATGTAATTATGCGGTAACGTTTTATAGGCTCATTTATTTTGAACTAAACTTTTGGTAAAAAATAATTTCCGATGAACAAGACTGAACATAGGGTACTTAGAAAAATTAAAAATATAGCCTTAAATAAATAAATTGAAAAATAAAAAGCAATAGGAGGTTCAACATAAAAAAAATTATATATTTCCAGCAATATGAGCAGTAGTCTCCTGCTCCAAATGTATTGGTTTTGGGCACTTAAGTATTTTTATCAATGTAAAATTCTTTAAACATTTACAGTCTGAAAATACAGATGTTTGATAAAATGTATAATCATTGCAATCAATAATAATTGGTAATTTGTAGCATAAAATATTTATTTTCCTTCCGTAGTATCATAAAGCATAAAGTAGCATGTCAAAAATATTCCCATAATCATTTTTAATATCGTTCATCAAAAAACCCAACAAAAATCATATAAATTTACAGTTCGCCTAGTCGAGAGCTAAAGAAATTGTTTCAAAACATGAATTTCAGAATGCATATAGAAAATTATTACTTTAAAAATATAAACTATATAAAAATTATATATCAAAGAACTGTAAATTATCAGCAATTTTGCAAAATATAATAGTAAATGTTTGAGAAAATAGAAAAATGTACGAAAGAAGAGCGAGTTTGAGGTGAGTTTTGGCACAGATATTAAAGCAAAATAGTCTACAATTGAAAATATTACGACAAAATAAAATAAATCATTTTAACGATATGGTTTGTAAATGAAATAAATATTTAAGTAAGAAATAATAAAATTGATTAAAATAAGCAGAAAAGCAAATGAATTATAAATTTCATTTAATTTGAAAAAACTTATGAAAAATTGAAAATTATTAATGCTTTTTGGTCATGAATTTAAACTGCTATTATAGAATTATTAAAGTATATTCAAAAAATAATAATTTCTTAATACAAATTTTTTTTAAAGGATCTAAATAAAAAGGATAATAGAGAAAATACTATTAATTCGTTTAAATAAACTTGGAAGATAAATAAAAATTTTAATTTTTTCTCCAAATAAAAAGATAATTAATTAAGAGCAAATAGACCGTAGTTGATAATCGAAAATTGGTTATACATTGAACAAAAACATGCAGTTAAAAATGTGCTGCCAACATTTATAATATTAATTATCTCTCAAATAACCCAAAAATCGAATATTAATAAAAAATAAAATACAATTAATTAATAAAATCATAACAATTTATAGCGACTAATGTCTATTTTATGTCCGAGAAAGAAAGCAGTGAGAGCGGGCTTGAATTGCCCATTTGGGTAAAGAAAGTATATGTGATTTTCTATAAATTACAAATTGCTGAATTATATTTGAAAAAAATTAATAATTTAAATGGATTAATTTTGATGAAATAAAAATTTCTTATCAAATTGCCTTTATTTTATTAATCATTTATTTATACATTATGAAAACTTTTAAAAAAATGCTTAAAATTCTTACAAATAAATAAATTCCACATTCAATGGCTGATACAGAAGAAAATTAATATATATTGAAAATAGTTAATTCAAAAACATTAAATTTGATTTTAGTTTTGAAATTATTAAGCAATTTTTTTTTCTCGGTTTTTCCTTGTAATTGAGAAAAAGGAGTTAACTGTTATGATATAACCAAACGTAAAGGAAAAATCAAAATTTAACAAATTTACCGTGATTGAATTAAAAACAAAGTTATTAAGATTGGTAAAATGAAAATACATATGAATATTCAAATAAAAAATAATTATAGGAAAAAAAATAAAAATTTAATAACACAAATGAAATTTATAGCCACCAAAAAGATTGTAAAATTAATAATTAAAATGTATTATCCCTCTAACCTCACTTGGATTAGTCTCTCTGAATGCGAGTGTAATGGACCAGCATTTGTCTGCGTCCCGCTTCGTACAAACATCCAGTGATATGTGTCACCAAATTCATGGCCGAAAATTTCACGACCCTTGTTAAAAAAATAAAAAGGCGATAAATTAATGAAAGCGGGAGTAATTGATACTGAGTTAAAGACCTCCAGATTATAAGGAAAAGATAGAAAATAAGTTATTAAAAGATATAAAGAAATAGAAAAAAAATAAACAAAAAAATGAGGAAATAAAATGAATGTGATAGCCTAACATTTCCCCTATTAAGATGTTCAATAAATTTGATAATTAATATAATTTGTCTTAAAAATAAAAATGAAAAAAGTATAAAATTAAAACCCCTAGAGCAACTATTGTAGCAAGTACATATAAAGACAATAAAAACGAATAAAAATAATTAATTGAATGTAAAATAATAATTAAAAGTAAATATAACCGAAATAACATATATATTCCTATTTCATAGAAAATAAATCATAAATGAAATAAAATTATAAAATCTATATTTGATACATTAAGTAAAAAAAGAGTTATTAATATATTACTCTTCAAAGAAACATTAATTTGAATATAATAATGAATTTTGAGAGGATAAGGCATAAATATTAGACAAATATTTAATTTAATTTAAAAAAAGGATAATGTAATATTTAAAAACCAATAAAAAACCATTTGTTTTCCAATGAAATAAAAATGGTTGAACACAATTTCATTGCCTTTTTCGGTCTGGTCGCTCCACGTATTCGAGAGCGAAATGCTCGAAGAAAACTTTACCAGATGATCGTTATCATCATAATAGCAAAAAAAGATTTTAAACCCGAAAGTTTAATAATTAATAAAATATATTTTAACTTGTTGTAAAGCAGCCACTGCAGCATTGATAATATATGCGGATAAGCAGAAACCTATATAAAAATACCGACAAACGCAGCCAATAATTTATTAGAAAACTTAATTATATTTGCTATAAATATCGGTTCATAAATACATATCTAAACATATATGAAATTTGAAGCATTGATTGTTAAAATGAATAGAGATAAAATTTTTAATTATAAATTATTTAGAATGAAAGAAATAATGAGATGTGGAAATTCAAAAACTCGCAACGACATGAAGATGATATGGTATATATTTTTGTATATAAAATTTAATTAATGTATGTATAATTAAAGCAAATATAAAAGAAAATATAGATTTGAAAAATTATCAATGGGTAGAGTTAGTTATAAATAAAAATTATTATAAAGAAATTTTTTTCATAAAAAAATATTGATAATTTTATTTAAAGAAAAATAGTTAATACATCATACATACAAAAGCAAAATAGTTGAAAACAAATATTTTTTGTATTTTTAGATATTTATAGAAAAATAATTAAATTTCAGCTAAGCCAATGTCTATTTGAGGTGTAATTTATCACAATTTAAGTTTTAAAAATTGGGAATCTAGCAAAATAACGATTATTTAACTACCATCATTTAGAAATAATGAAAAGTTCCTTTATTTGCTGATTCTCTTTTGTAAATCCTTTTTGAAGGATTACAATCAAAGAGTTTTTAAAATGAAAAAATTTTTGTAGAAAAAAAATATTAATTTTTTAAAAGCCTTATCTTGTTACAAAGTTAAAATTATTAAAATTAATCAATGGAAGTGAAGTGGAATCACAACAACAACAGCTTTAAATTGAAAGTACTCTTAAATCAAAAAATAATGATAATTCAATGCTTATTTTTATCGCTATTTAGAATATTAAATAAATAATTGGATGATAAAATAAATAAAAACAAAGCTAACATATTTTGAATTAATCTTTACTTTTTCCTTCATTAAAATTATTTTTTTATTAAAAAAAGACACAGATGATGAAAAATTAATATAAAAAAATATCAAGCTTTAATAAACCATAGTAATATAAATAGTATATATATCTTTTTAATAGAAATAAATAGTAAAATGAACTAAAACTATTTAATTCAATATTTTATGCTTTAATAAAAGATAAAATCTAAGGCATAAATTCACTAAAATTAAATCAAGGCCTATAAATTATAAAAATAAATTATGGAATGGATACAACATGCTTTAATTCTTGTAATAGACTAGAAATAATATTAATTGATTACGAATTTGATCATTTCAAAATTATAGAGAAAAACCAAAAGAAAAGGCAAATAATTATAAAATTAAATAAAGCAATGTACCAAAATAAATAATAAATAATATAGCATATTCAATGGAAATTAATGTTAAAAAAATAAAATTTCCAAATCCACATTTTATGCGTTAAATATATAATAATAATTAATCAAAAAATATATATATCAAATTAGATTTATATTAAATTTTTTAAGTCTTTAAAATATTCTGTCTTTTAAGAAATCTATTTCTTCCTTGGATAAAGCTAGCTAAAATAAAAAAATAAAATGCTGACAATAAATTATTTAATGATCAAATATAAAAAGTAGATATATATGAAATTTATTCATAATTAAAAAAATATATTCCCATATTATTTTAACTATGGAAACCTTAAATAAATAAAAATTACAAAACCTTAACTATTCAACGGTTTGGCCATTCGAGAGTATAATATAAAAAAATTAAAAAAAATGCTTAAATGAAGATGAATTACATAAATAAAAAATAAAATTTTTTTTTAATTTATTTAAATTATTGAATTCATAAAATTAAAAAACAATTAATTCAATGAGACTGAAAACATTAAAATGTCTGCTATGATGCTGGATAGGAATGCATTATGAAATACATCAAAGGAATAAATAAAATATAAAAATTTATAAATTATTAAAACAAATAAAAATAATTGTGAGGTATATGCACAACAGGGATGTGCCGAATCGGAATCGTAATCGGAATTAATCGGATTTTGGGCCATAATCGTAATCGGTTTTAAAATCGAATCGGATTTTTGGCCATAATCGGAATCAGCGATTTAATCGGAATCGGATTTTGTCTGGCTCGGCACATCCCTGATGCACAACTTGCCAGGCTTTTAGCTCAAAATACTCTAAACAGAGGAAGGGCCTCAAAACATAAAATTCAAGGGTCACAGGCAAAAATAAACAAAACTTAAAAAAACATTTTAAATGAAATTAAGGAGGCGCGAACAGGTCAAAAAAAAGGGAAAACTCGAGTTTTAATTTTGTTCGGATGTCAAAATTTTTTCATTAAATTAAAGTCATAAGGAAAATATATATTACAAAAAATTGGAAAAAAAACAAATGAGAAAAGAAGAAATATAATAATAAAATAATATTAAAACTACAATTAAGAAATTATCATTTGTTTAGAAATTAAAAACATTTATATTACATGAACAGCAAAATTTAGCTACCTTATAAATAAAAAATAAATTTTGAGACAGAGAAAAGAATATTAACTAAATATAATGCCATGCATTAAAAAAACATTTTATATATACCAGGTTCTTTTTATTAATCTTATGTAATATTTAAAAAATAATCATAGAAATTAACATAATTTAATGTTTCTAGATGATGCAAAATTAAGACTCTATACATATTTTTTAACAATTATAAATTATGTAATGCTTTTAAGTTCTTAATAAGATTAAAAAAATTTATAACAATCTAATAAGTTATGAGAAAACAAAGAATAGAATGGTCTTATTGCATCTGTCTCATTAGTTTTCGAGCCTCCGAGAGCACTTTGGCACGAGCTTCAGAACTGAATAATTTTAATAAAAAATGAAATTAAAAATATATCATTATAAAATTAAAAAGAGTATTCAATACTAAAGTAATCGAAATAAAATCCATCTAAAGACTAAATAAAAAGATGTTAAATACACAACAATCAAAAAATACTTTTTTTTCCTAAATTAAGAAATTCACACGAATAAAAATTTGTTTAATTTTAAATTCTGCCTTAAGATGAATAAAAGAACAAAAAAATTTAAATATAATTATGGTTTTTGATAAAATGGTAAAATTGATTAAATGTCAAATATAAAAACTTATATATATTCGGGGTAATTGTTATTGGGACAATTAAATAAAATGCAAGGTTGCGCGAATGTCTATGATCAAGAAAAAATGCAAAACTTGTTATTACTATATATTGCTATTTAAAAAGAAATTTATTGTTTTATAAAATTTAATAAAATTAATTATTTTTATAAAAAAAATAAAAAAGTTCTTTTATTTGATAAATATAATTAAATTATCAATTATAACAAAAAAAATGCTTTCTACTTCATGAAAATTGAAAACGACTCAAATGAAAGAACATTTTCTGTGCAAGGGATATGAAGAAATTAATACAGATAAATAAAACCAAATGACCAATAATAGTGTTACGAAAAATATATTAAAAGATTAATTCTAAAAATAATATTAAAAATTATTTAGTTTAATAAACCTATATGAATTAAAATCATTTAAAAAATACAAATATTTTAAATATATTAGACAAAACGCGGTAATCTAAATGCATACAAAATTAAATAATTTTTTCTAAATTTGGGGGAATGTGTTATTTTTTCTAAAGACATTAAGATTAAAAGGAAAAAAGAATGTATATTAATAAAAGGTATAAAGAAAAACGATAAGAATAAATAGTTAATATAAAGCTAAAAATTATATAAATAAACTAGAATATTTTAAATCTAAACTAGGTTTAGTACTTCATTAATTGGCGATAATAGTAAACTTATTATTCGTAAATAAAATTATAATTTTTTTAAGGTGTAATTTGAAAAAAAAAAATTTTATAAAAAATATCAATTTACAAATAATTTTCAAACAGAAAGATAAATAGAAATCATAAAAAAGTGAATACAGTATCAAATATGATTTTTTACAAATTGATGCCGCCATTCTCGCCGGGACATCGATGCGCACCAAAACCCGAAAAATACGAACGTGGTTATTCTCTGGCGCGCAAATATTGATAAGTCAAATAAGCGAGAATATAAAAATATATGAATGAAATAAATAAATAAGTGAGGTAGCAGATTTATTTTTACACAACATAAGTAGAGAATAATTAATAAAATTTAAATAAATGTTGTAATAAACTAAAAATAAAAGTAATTTAAAGATTACTTTTTATTAAAAATCTCTTCACTTTGCAAAAAGGGAAATAGTTTAACATTTTGGTTGAGTTTTAAATTAGATTATAAAACATTATTATTTTGGTATTAAAGGCAAAATTAAAATTTTTAATTATATTAATTTGTTACACTGAATTATATGTATGTTGCTATTTAGCTAAACATAAATAAAAGATTATTTTAATTAACCTAATATATAAACTATAGCTAATTACATCTATTTGCTATAAAAAATCAAAAATTAATAATTTCCTAATTAAAATTGTTGTTCCATTTCTGAATAAAATCTAATAAATGAATAATTATTTTTATGAAAAATACTTAAATAAACGTTATCAAAGAAAAAATCTTTATATTGAAAATAACAAAAATTATTATTTATCTAGTCATCATTTTGATAAATTAATTATTTATGGTACTCCATAGTATCACCATAAAGAATAATTAGTAACCTAATAATATTTATTGTCATCAATATGTTCAATAACCGTCCTGAAAAATTTAACCATTCATTGGTTCGCACACTCGAGAAGTTTATATAAAAATTTAAAAAATGATTAAATGATTTTCGTAACTTCTGAAAAAATAATAACGCTATAAACTCATAAATAAATATTAAAAATGCAACTATAAATATATATAATTAAATAGTATTTAAAGGCAAACTCCTGAAGAAAATGAATAGATTAATCAAACATAAATAAATAAATTTATTTATTTACTAATAAATATATTTTTCATTGTATTTTCAAGTAACGAAATATGGATTCGTTTTATATTTTTATTTTTTAATTAAGTATTTCTTACTCGGATAAGCCGTCTATATAAGTTTAAAATTTTTTTGATAATTGTTGACTTATTTCTTTGTTGTAATTAGATAATTCATTTTGATTTAAATATGACATAAAATTCTTAATCAACAGAATTATAAAATTAAAGCATTTTTTTCTTTCAAATTAATAAAGAATTAATTACTAATCCAATTTCTGCTCAAATTTAAAGGAGCCCATGAGGCTAATGCGACTTTTAGCAACTGTTGTTTTCTCTTAATATAAATAAAAGAAAATTTGTCAAACTCAGTGAAGAAATACCTTATATTTTAAATCTATTAAAATTTTCGAGTTTTTTAAATTAATTTAATTTCAAATTTTATTTTTTAATGAATTAATTATGCATTGTTTTTTATTTTAACTTTTTAATTCCGATGTTTTCTCATAATCAGGAGCATTTGTGTTTATTTTCCTTCGATGATATAATAAAATATAACATTGTGTTATAAATATAAGAAATTTAGTGAATAATTGTTTTAATTTACAAATTAATATTCTCGAATAGAGTAACGTCAAAAATCAAATATCACTTGGTCCAACAAAGCCGATTATCTTATTTTTGAATTTATTATTATTCATAACATTTTTATGCTATGGAATTCATTATTCAGCTTCTTGTTTCTTCTAATTTCATAATATCTAAATAAATCCATTAAATATTAATTGTAATTTCTTATTATTTTAATTATTAATTTTGATTTCATTTATTCAAGTGAATCAAAAAAAGCTTTACTGTATTCTCTTTTAATAAATGTTTGGAAGGCAATAATTAAGAACTTTTCTATACTTCTATGGTTTAATTTTGTTCTATTCATTTTTAATTATTAAGCAAAATTTTGGTTTTTTGATCATACAGCTTTAAAAATATTATAGTCAATTCACGGATGTGATCCGACGATAGGCCTTCTTGAAATAACTCTTGTTTATTTCTTTAAGCAGTTGATTTTAATAAATTTGTAATGTTTTATAGTGATGCATTTCAAAATAAATGAATAATTCATTAATAATGTCCTCATTAATTTAATTTTCGTTTAAATAAATAATATTCAATTAGTTAATGGGTAATTTTGAAGTATTAATTGAATTTCAAATAAAATGCAAAATTTATTATTATTTAATTAAACTTAATAAAAAAAATCTTTTTTAGTAATAGAGATTTATAAACTATTTTTAATTTTATTTATTTTTTTTACTTTTATTTAATACTGTTTTGCTTTTATTTCTATAACAACTTTCTATATTTATTTGGTTAATTATAAGTTTTCTGTTATTTAGTTATAAATTTTTCAGCTTTGCTTTTATACTTATATTTTTTTAGCTTGCAAAAACCCCTTTTGGGTTCGTGAGGTCTTTACTATGCTTCTTAATATAATAAATATTAATAAATTATTTTTGTTTTTTAATTGTTTTTGAGTGATAAATTTTTAATTTGATATTATTTTATAGATTTGTTATATATGCTTATGCATTCATTAACTTTTATCGTTTTAACCATTAATGTTAAAAAATAATAAATTTTGCTGTCTAATTGAACCCTTGTCTTTTCCTCAATTTTTAGACCAATTCTCCATTCTGTCCTCTGTGTGAGCTTTATCTTTTATGATGCTCCATCCTTTTTAAATTTACCAAAAAAATTATAACTTTATTTTTTCTTATATTTAAATTTAAATGCATGTTGAAGTATTATATCATTTTCTATATATTTTGTACACTGTTACGTTGAACACCAATTATTTGATCTATGTTTCCTTGAGTGGTCAAATATTAATAAATGATTTTATGTTTTTATTTAAATTCTTGTTTTTTGGGTTTTTAATATAGATGGATATGTTTTCACGTGAATTTAATCATAATTTTGTCAGCAGTACAAAAAAATTAGAATAAAAATTAAGATTGGAAATTAGTTCCATTTAATTAAATTTCTTTTTTAATAATCCGTTGTTATATGTTCGCCTCTACTTTTTTTAAGAGTTTTGGCGGATGCCCAAATTTTAGTAGCATAAATTATTTAAATATTGTTTTATAAAATTTTTTATAATATTCATTATTCAATTCGTCTTTTTGATGTATTTTACTTTTCTTGAAACTTATAAGTTTTTTTCTAGCTGTTCTAAAATGATTAATAAATGTTATCCCTTTTAAACAATAAAATTACTAAATCCTTTTATTGCCGCCATAATTTTTCATTATTTAAAAAAAATCTCCTTTTTTTAAATTTCACCAATAAAGTTTTATTTTATTTAAAAAAATGATAGTTGAATATATTTTTAAACCTTCGAATGTTTAATTTTTACTATTTTTGAATTGATTTTATTTTTTCCATCCATGTCATCACTGCACCTTTTTTCAAATATTTAAACCATTTAAATCACAATTACCTCTAATTGTTTGTTTTAGTCTCTTTTTTCAAATTTAGCATTATCAATAAAAATTACAGAAAAATTAATTCAAAATCATTATTGTTTTTTTTATTAATAAAATTATAATTGTTCATAATTTCACCCAAATTAACATCATATTATTGATATTCATTAATTATATTATATATATTTATTTGGTTTAATTTTTGTTATTCGTTTATGCTTGCCTTAAATTACTTGTAAGGACTGTTAAGAAAATTTTATTATTATTTGAAAATTCAAAGATATTAACTTGTACTGTTCAAAAAATGCTTTGATTTTGCTTTCCTGGCAACCTCCAATTCTCTTGCCATTGCTTTAACTGCTTCAAAAAAAACAAATTTAAATAAATTTTCTTATTTCCATTTTAATACCTTCATTTATTTATTATTTATTATGTTGTGTATCTTTTTATAATTGATTCGATGTAGATATTGTATTTAATAAACTAACTCTGGGGTTGTCGCTTTCACTATTTAATTCGTTGTATGAAATGTTTTGAAAAATTAAATAATTCCCAGTAATTTTTTCGCTTTAACATTAACTTTATAACAATAAATTTATTCAATTAAAAATTCATATTATAATTATTCTTCCTGTATATATAGGCTTTACATACTCCCAATTTCTGGCTCATCTAGGAGTAATTTAGAAATTTAATTTACATTTGCTTTATTTTCTTGCGATGTAGTTCTTGAAGTGCTTACAATTCTTCGGAATCCAAGAAAAAAATAGCCGAAGAATTTCAAAAAACAATAAATTTAATTATGAATTTACTTCTTTCCAATATTTATTATTTTCTTTCGTATCAGCTCAATGTTGTGTAATGAAATTTTTTTATATATATGCCATTGCTCATTTTATAATCTTTTAAATTCTTTTATTTTTGATTAAAACTTATTTTATTTTTTTATAAATTTGATAGAATATTTATTCGAATCTTTTTATCTAAATTTATCTGTTAGTAAATTTAAAACATGGTTTTAAATTACTTTTGTATTATTTCTGATGACAATAATGTTGTTCTTCTTCTAAAGCTCAGAATTTTTTACTTTTATTCTCAATAATTTTAATTTTATTACAAATATAAACCGTGACCGGAAAACCGGTCAGTGGAAAATACGTCAGTAGTACAAATATTTTAAAATAAAATTCTATGGCATTAGCATTGTAATTAGGAGTAAACTTTTATAAGAAAATCGCTCTCAATTTCAAACCCCGGACCCAAACTAGAACAAAAATTCGAAAAGTCCCATCAATCCTGCAATAAGAGATCATTTATGCCGTTATGAAAACAAAAAATGCTAAGTTAAAAAATTTGGACTTTTGACTTTTTGTTCGAGTTCGGGTCCTAATTTTTTCTTTGGATTTCTATTTTGTTGTAACTTCCTACATTAAAAGATTGTTCACTTTTTTACAATATAATTTTTCTTTACTATTTTATTAACATTTGTTAAAAACAATTTGTTGATTTTTCATATATTTATCCTTTTATTTATTTAAAAAAATATGTTATTATTCTATATTTTTATCATCTTGCCTTTAATAACTTTTTTTAATTTTGGTATAATAATAATTGATTTGATTATTTCTGCATATTATAAATAATATAAATATTTCACTGTGCCATTCAATAATTTAATAAAATTTCTTTTTTAACTATTTATTTTCAAGTTTTCTCTCTCTTAATTAGTTTGAATTATTTTCGTTTTATTTTAAAATTTTAATTTATTATGCTTCGCAAGAAAAAACTGTAATGAATTATTTCTATTATATAATTCAAATTTATTAAAGTAATAATTTTCTATATGCGTGCTGAAATTCATGTCTTGTATGGGGACATTTTAATTAATGCATAAATGAGATTTTGGATATACTTTAGTCAAGGCCCCGGAAAATAATGGCACAAATAATATACCAATCGATTCGTCTCGATGAGCTACGCACGAAAAAATAGGTCTCCAGTTGCGGAAATGCCAAAAAACCGGTTTTTGAACCGGTTTAAAACTCGAAAAATTGAGTGAAAGGGGGGCTCCTGACCCTTTTAAAACGGTCAAATTCGGACAAATTTGGTATCATTAGAAAGCTCTTGATGAGCTAAGTCTAAAAAACAAGGTATAAATTCGAACCATTGCCATCTAAGCACTGGGACAACTGAGTCCCAGTGAAAATGGACACTTCAGTACAAAAAAAAAAAGTTTTCTTCTTATATAATACGCGAAAATCGTTTAGCCTTGAATATCGAGTATTGCGCTAAATAACCGCCGCACACTCGACTACGGCGGCCAGTAGGTGGGGCGAGACTACGGGCTACGGAAAAAGTCCGCGCGTGATCCGCAAAAAGGGGGCTCCTGACCCTTTAAAACGGTCAAATTCGGACAAATTTGGTATCATTCGAAAGCTCTTGATGAGCTAAGTCTAAAAAACAAGGTATAAATTCGAACCGACGCCATCTGAGCACTGGGACAACTGAGTCCCAGT
>SIJG01000112.1:0-51142 GCA_023374025.1 Heterodera schachtii
AAAAAGGAAAGGTACACAAAATAAGCTGTTTTATATTATAAAAAAGATAGTGTTAACAAAACGTGCTGGTGCGTTTCGTAAAAACTGCCAATGGGTTCAAAACAAAATTGCTAATATATATAAATTCATAACTTGGCCCAAATTCAACCAAATTAATATTTCATGGTATCATTCAATAACTTTAATTGTTCTCTTTCAGAATATATTTTTCGTAAATTTGTAACTTAACTATGAGAAAAGTTATTGTCACAAAATTTCGAAAATCCTAAGTCAGAATTTTTTGCAAAGAACTTTTTTGAAACTCAATGAAATTTTCTGAAATTTTAAAGGTAATAGAGCATTCTTAGGGCTATCGAATATATAATTATTTTGGCTCAATTGCATTTTAAAGACTTTAATGTTTATACTTCTATAATTTTTATTTAATTTAATAATTATATTTTTTCATTAATTTTTTTTAATCTTAAATTGTTTCTTATTTATGAGTTGCGTGTTGGATTTTTCAATCCATTAATTATTTTAATCTCATGTAAATCGGTGGGGGATGCTCTTACTCTTCACCCTCTTTTTCGCTTCTTTCTTTCTTTTAATGTAAATTTAATTTTAAAATTTTAAATTATATTTTTATAGTAAAAATAAAATTATTTTATTGTATCACTTTAATGTTTTTTTATAATAAGTAAATGTCCGTTTATCAGCAGTTTTCCATTCCAATTTGTAGGGTGCTGCTTTAAATCATTAATTTTGATTAAATTCAACAATATTTCAGGTGTGAATTTCACTTTAATACAAATTTAATTCTATATTTCTTTCAATATGTTTTATATACAAAATATTAATTAAAATGATAAAGAATATTAATTAAATTCTGTACTAATGAAGAACTTTCGTTCCTTAAAATAAGCGATACATTTTTCGTCTTTTCAATCTTTGATTAAATTTTAATAAAAATTTGTTAATTGTATATTTTTATTTTTATTCTGGAATTATTTCTTTTTTAAGGTTAGATTTTGTGTATTGAGTGTTAAAATTCATAGTTAATTTTTTTAATTAGTCTCATGTTTTAATGGAGCAGGCTCTTAACCACTGCGATTAATCTGTTCCGCCATAACAAATTTATAATTTAATTTTAATATTACGCCCCTATAAAAATAAATCTAAAAATTATAGGGCCTCAAAAACCCGTGTGTTTTCCTTCCAGCGATGGTGCACATGTGAGGAAAAAGAGCAAAATTGGTGGCTTATAAATTTCAATTTTCGAATCATGTTGCGGGATTGGAACTCAAACTTTCTGCGGAATGTGACCCCGCAGGGATTAATCCCTCAAAGTGCCGTGCTCCAGGCTCCAGTAAAGAGTACGTCGGTGCCAAACAGGGCTGGGCGAAGCTCGGCTTAGCACTCGAAGTCGAAACCGAAGGCGAAGCCCAATTTTTTCGAAGCACGAAGTTCAAAGCCAAAAAACCCGAAGTTTTCGAAGCACGAAGCTCGAAGTTTTTGAAAAAATATTTTTCCCTAACAAAATTTTAGTGGTTGGTAAAAATTATTCGTAACAAAATTTACTATAATAACTAAGGCTGTTTGAGGCCGAAAATTTCACTAGATTTGAGACCGAGACCGAAAATCTCGAGACTTTTTTTCAAAAAATTTTTCGTATTCACTATAAATTGATTAAAATTTTTATAAATTTAAATCAAATCGACTGATTTTGTCCATTAATGTTTTTGAGTGCACTTTGTTAACAGATTTAGGCAAAAAATTAAAAAATTTGCGATTTTGTTAGGCTCTGTTTTAAATTTGAAATAATATTAGAAGTTTTTAGTCTGATTCTTTTTGCTATACTAATGTTAGAAAGAACATTTTTTAATAATCATTTGAATATAATTTGTTATTTAATTAATTAGCTTTGTTTTTGCTCATTTCCTCCTTTTAGTTTGCCCATTTCTCTTCATAAATTGTGAATTCTTATCAAACATTTTAAATTTTTTAATTTTTAGATAATGAAAATATTATATTCAGTCGAATGCGATACTTTGGTTTCGTTTTATATATTAATCAAATGGATTAATGTAAAAGAGGATTTGTTAATTAAAATATGAATTGCTTATTTTTTCGTAATTATTATTTTTTTTAATTTTTTAAGTTTTATTATAAAACTGTCAACAAATCAAACCCAACTTTTCAAAATAAAATTTCGGTTGAACTTTCTTTAATTACCCATTTTTTAATATTTTGATAAATTTTTCCATTTTTTTTTGTTTATCATATTTAATTATTTATTATAAAAAGCTATTATTGTCAATCATTCATTATACATAAAGTTTAAATTGTTATTTTTTCATTAAAACTTACATAAAATAATTGTTTATTATTTTCCTATTAAATTATTTCTTATTCGTAAGCAATTATTTTAAACTTTTATTTTTTCTGTTTAAATTTAGAATAATTCCAAAAATTTTGCCATGGAAATTAAAACCTAAATTTGGAATTACAAAGTCAATTTCTTTGAATAATTGAAAGTTATTTTTCTACAATAAAAAAACCGTTTTTTCGGTAAAACTTTTTTTTTGCTTTTCTGTTTCCTTTTAGGTTTTAAATTTTTTTTGTTAATTTTCCAATCACTTTTTATATTTGCTGTTGCTGCTTATGTAATATAATTCGATAAACAAATAATTTTTCCATAACCATTAATATTATTTTTGATATTTTTGTTGCTAGTTAAAGTGATCCAATTTTACAATTTTAAATCTTTTTATATGTTAATTAAATAATTTTCATACATTCATTTAATAATTGTATTTAAAATTTAATGTTATTTCATTAGAAACTTAATAAGAAGCAAATTATTTAATTTCGAACACTTGCGTGAGATTTTTTATTCAAACATTATTTTTTTAAGAGAATTACTAATAATTTTTTACTTCCTTTTTATTTTCAATTAATTTTATTATTTAAATTGTTTAATGACCAATAATACAATTTTTTTTGTTCAAATTTTGCATTACTTAAATTTAATTTCTGTTGTTAATAATTAAATTTCTTAATTATATTAATATTAATAAATTTTTTTGAATTTTGTATTTCCATCCCAAATAAATTGAACTTTGGCTTTTTAAGTTATATTGATAATGCTTCTATAATAGTATATATTTCGCTCCAGATTATATATAATAATACTTGATTTTTTAATTTTATATTCTTGTTTATTGTAGTATACAATTTTTGTAATGTATTAAAATTTATATATAATTATGAAATAATTAATATTTTCTTTATTCTTATAGTTTTTAAAATTGATCTTATAAAATTATTTTATGCCAAAATTTTTTATCTTTGGCATTGCGTTGTGATATAAGTTCTTTCATTTGCATTAAACTGGATAGAAAGTTAATTAAATTTTCTTATTTCACTTTAAGCATTGTTTTCGTGAGAATATTTTGTGTTGGATTTTCGCATTTTTAATCCCTTTTATTTTTCTTGCATTTCTCATACTTCAAAATTCCAATTTTCAATATATTACCTCAAATTTTTTAAAGATCATTAAGGGGACTAAGGTCAGCTTCAGCAGATGTCCATCCTGATCAAGCTCTATTCAATTAACTGATCATCATTGGATGAATAACGTATAAAACATGGTAATAAAATCTTGACTGGAAAATGGGTCAATGAGTGAATCAGCATTTCTTGGAAAAACGAGATACGGTAGTATTATTACCTGAAATCATAAGCGTGGATTGGTATTTAAGCAAGTTACAATAATTCATTACAGCATATTTAGAAAGGATGCTAAGAACAAAAAAAAGTTTAAATTTAAAAATTCAATTAAAATTGATTATTAATATATTATGGGAGTTATGGAATTCGATATTTTTTTCTAAAAAGTTCCAAGTAATGATTAAATTATTATCCCATAAAAATATGATGGATAACGGCTTGTCAGTTTAATTTATCATTTAAATAAAAGTAAATTCTCCTTTAAATTTTGTTATTTGAGTTTAGTTAATAATTAGGGATCATTTATTTATGTAAGAAAAATCGCAAAATATGTAAATAAAATATGTATAAAAAACACTGAAATATGTATGAAATATGTACAAAAATCCAGAAATATGTACTAAAATATGTAAATAAAATTTTTTTAAATGCTGTTTTTTGGAAAAAAAAATTCATTCTAAAGGGTGAAATAGGCACAAATTGCCATAAAAATGACCTAAATAGGCTTAGAATTATCTTTTAATAATTTAAAAATTAATTAATTTATATCCCATTTCTGAAAAAAAAAAACTATTTTTTAAGGCACATTTTCAAAAAAAAATTTTTTACTTTTCACAAAAAAATTCTATAAATTCTCAAAATTTTTGAAAAAAAAATTGCGAAATTTTGAATATTTTTGGGGGTATTTCATAAAAAATTCTCTAAAAATTCTCAAAAAATGCAAAATATGTACAAAAAAATGTGAAAAAGTCCAAAATATGTATAAAAATATGTACATATGTAATATGTAGAAAAATCCGAAAATATGTAAAAATATGTAAATAAAAGTCCCAACTTTTGTGCGCAAACACAAAAAAGAAAGTGTTTTTCCTACTAATTAGAGCATGGAGAATCCAGGAAAAAAATATGTATTTACATAAAAAAATGATCCCTATTAATAATAGTTAAAGAAAAGTTATTTTTTCTAATCATTTTTTCAAATATAAATAAAATCTTTAAGTAAAATCTGACTTTTCATTATTAGATTTCATTTTTCGCATTAATAATCAAAAAATAGGATTTTTTCAAACGAAAATATTATTAATTAGAAGAAATAAATTGTTTTTTTTAATTATTATTTTGGTATTTTATATAATTAATTAATTTTTTAATATTTTTAAAGATGAAATCATTTTTATTTTTTATTCGAATTTATTGTCGCTAATTTATTTACTTTTAAACTCATGATCGCATCTGCTGGCTAAAACACCTCCTTCGCAATCGCAATTTTTTATTAATTTATGTAATTTTATATTTATTTTTGGGATTTGTAAATTAATATTTTTAAATGTTCTCATTATGTCATTAAAATCTGGCATTATTTATATAATAATAAAAAAAATATATTTTTATAATTATTTTCTATCAAAATAATTTTTCAAAAAATGATAATAACCAATAATTCCGACTTTTTTTTATTATTTTATTTCTTTAATCATTATTTTTAAAATTTATTTAAGAGTTTATTACTTTAAAAGTAATACGGGATATGACTCAGTCCGAGCTCTCCATTCTTTACAACCTTCGCTCCCAGGCTTATAATTCAAACAGTAACTGTGGACTTTTTAAATATTATGTGTCCGATTTGACAATTCGTGAATTTGCTAATCCCAAACCCTTTAGAACTCATACAAATAACCACTAGGGGCGGCTGAGCAAACCACCTAAAAGTCTAAATTTAAACTCAGAAAAAGCAATTAGCAAAATGCCCTGGATTAATTCCATATTAATAAATGCCCGTTCAATCGCAAACAAAATAGCTGATTTAGAATATCTAATTGAGACAGATAAACATCAAATAATTTTGATAAATGAGACTTGGTTAAATACCAGGAATACAATTACAACTGAGTTAACACTTAATGGTAAATTTCAACCTGTTCTAGCAAATAGGGACAATAAGAGAGGCGGCGGATGTGCAATTTTGGTTAGCAATGAAATTCCATTTAAAATAATTTTATCAGAAAGCAGAAACCAATGTAAAATCATTCATATTATTTTATTTTTAAAAAGCCCAATACATATTATAAATGTTTACAGACCCCCAAATTGCACAACACAAAACACTAAAAAAATGCTAAAATATTTAACAAGTGTAAATGAATCAAATAGAATAATTTACTGCGGTGATTTTAACGCCCCAAATATTGATTGGAACACAAATAAATTATTAGCAAAAAATGACCCAATTGCAAATGCTTTCATTGACTTTATAGACCAAAATCAATTATTACAGCATGTAAAAGAACCAACTCGAGAAAAGTCGATTTTGGATTTGATTTTTTCTGGAAAGCCTTCCATTGTTAATGATATTAAGGTTTTAGAACATTTTTCAACATCTGATCACAAAATGATCAGCTTTAAAGTTTCTCAAGAAATAAATAAAACCCGTGAACCCAAAATTTTTGTAAGGGACTTTAGCTACAAAAATTTTCAAAAATTAAATCAAATGATTTTACTAAATAGGCTTAGTTGTGTCATTAATACGAAATTTTATTTAGAAGAAAAATATAACACACTTTTGATAGAGTTAATGAAAGCATTTAATCATACTATTCCCAAAAAACCACTTAAACAAATAGTTAAGCAATCTTATCCACAAAAAATTAGAGATTTATACGATGAAAAGCTGAAACTACACAAGCTTATCAAGAACTGCAAGGGGAATGAAAAACATAAATTAAGTTACAAAATTGTCTCCAGGGTGCATAAAAAGCATTTAAAGCAATTTTGGGATAAAAGGGAAAATAATATTATCTCTTCAGGGCAAAAAGCATTAACAAATTATGTAAGAAAAAAATTAAATCCAAAAAACTCAATTCCTTACTTAATCGATAACAATGGGAATATTTACTTCGATGAAAAGGAAAAATGTAAGCTATTAGCAGAAACATTCCAAAAAGTATTTATTAAAAACAATCAAACTTTTGATTATTCTGAAAATAATTCTCCAAGGGAAAAGCTTTCTGATATAGAAATTAATGTAGGAATTGTATGGAATTTACTGAGAAAACTGCCTGGGCGAAATTCCACGTCTCCAGATAATATTCCATATATTTTGCTTAAAAACTGCTCGGAAACACTAGCAGTAATATTAAGCGATATATTCAGATTAACACTTGATTCTGGTCAAATTCCCAAAATTTGGAGAACTTCTATAATTGTTCCAATATATGAAAAGGGTGAAAAATCTAATCCTGAAAATTACCGACCTATCTCACTTACGAGTACGGTCTGTAGGGTATTTGAAAGAATTCTGGCAAGGAAAATAATTGAATTTTTGAATAAAAATAATTTCTTTTCGAAAGAGCAGTTTGGGTTCTTAAAAAACAGATCCACGACAACCCAACTATTACAGACATTAAATGATTTTTACGAAGCCATACAAAATCAAAAAGAGGTTGATGTCATTTACATTGATTTTTCCAAAGCATTCGATTCTGTTCCTATTGATTTGTTACTTGCAAAAATTAAAAATGCTGGAATAGTTGGGAAAATTTTAGTGTTTTTACGTAACTTCTTGTCACAAAGAAGTTTTAGGGTAAAAATTGAAGACCATTACTCTGAAAGCTATAATACTTATACAGGGGTACCACAAGGGAGCGTTTTGGGTCCATTATTATTCTTAATATTTATCAACGATTTACCGACAAATATACCTAAAAATGTAAAAATTAAAATGTATGCGGACGATGTTAAATTGTATATTTTCCATCAAAATGATTCAAATACAAATGATCTATCTGAAGCCATAAAAATCCTTGAAAAATGGTCCAAATCTAACGGCCTTGAAATATCGGTCGAAAAGAGTCAAACATTATATATTGGCAAAAATAATTCAAAAAAAGAGTATTTTCTCAATGGGAAAATTATTCCAAGCTTAGAAAAAGTCAAAGATTTAGGAGTAATAATTGACTCTAAATTATCTTTTGTTGAACATATAAACAAAATAGTAAAAAATGCTTATTTAAAGGCATATCATATTTTGAGAATAATGAAGACTAGAGAGCTAAAAACTATTATAAGAATGTATAAGACTTATGTCAGACCTCAATTAGAATATGCTGTTGAAATTTGGAACCCTAACTTAAAAAAAGATATAGAAAGAATAGAAAAAGTCCAGAAATTTTTCACGAGAAAAGCCTTTAAAAAATGCGGACTTTTACATAGATCATATTCAGAAAGACTTGAAATTTGTCAGCTTATAGAATTAGCCAAGCGAAGAAATATTTCTGACTTAACTACCGCTTTTAAAATTATGAAGGGTTTTACGAGTCTTGATGCTAGTAAACTTTTTACTTTTTCTGATCGGTCCACTCGTAGGCCATTACTTTTGAGAATGCGGCGCACAACCGCAAAAAGTAAGAATAATTTTTTTAACCGTATAGCCAAGAATTGGAACAAATTACCAATTGTTCCAATTCAGGCAGATAAGGCAAATCAATTCAGGGCATTGCTAAAAGCTATGGTATGAGTTCTAAAGGATTTCATTGACATTTGCATTGACATTTATTTATTTATTCATTATTTCATTTCATTTTATTTTATTTTACATTTCATATTGTTGTATTTTTTGACATTATTGATTTTGATTTTTTTTTTATGCGCCACATAAGAGCACTAATGTGCCTGTGGTTTGCTCAATAAATATATATCATATAGATTAATAGATAAATTATTATATTAAAAAATTTTTTTGCAAAAATATTTAATTTTGTTTCATTAATATTATCTAATTCTCAATGTTTTTTGTTTTGCTGCATATTCATTCTTATGAAAAGAATTTTATTTTGGTTTTTTATTTTGGCAACATTTAATGTTAATAAATTTGCCAACTTTATCATTGATTACAAATGTCTAAATTAATATTTTTTTAGGTTTTTAAATTGATCAATTAGTTTTTTTTATTTATTTAGATATTCTCCTTTTTTCAATTGAAAGATGATGATGCTTCGTGTTTAAAATTATTTTTACATTTGTGAAATTAAAAGAGAAATGATTTAATTAACAAAAATTATTTAGAAAAAATCCTTAGGAATATTCTGGAAAATTTTAAAAATTCGAATTATTTATAATTTTTATTCATTTTTTACTTAACCTCTTCTTTTTTGTTGCTTACTTTAAATGTTTTTTCGATACAAGATTTTTTGTTAAATTTTTTTATTAGTAATAATTTCTTAATTTTTATTACATTAAATAATAATGCCCTTGACGATTTATATGAAAAAATGGGTTTATTAATAGATTTAATATTTAATAATTTTTAATTTTATTTATTTTCTAATCTTTTAGTTTTCAATTTTTTAAATTAATTTCCATAAAAAATTGTCTGCACATGTTATATGTATTATGATCAAGAAGATATTTAAGTTAGCAATGATTTAGTTATGGTGAATTTAATTATATTATCTTATTTTTATTTTTAATTTAATTTTAAATATTAAGACATATGTTGACGACTTTTATTATAGCCAAGAAATTAATTAAAAATATTTTATTTTTATATGAAATCTAATTAAGCCATGTAAACATATAATAATTTTTGTTTTTATTTCAATGACAAAAAGGATTCAATGTTCCATATTTTCTTGAAAGGTATATTATATTTTATATGGATTTTTTCTTAAAAATATTTCTTTAGATAATTAAATGAAATATTTTATCTTAAAACCATTTAATTTTTGAATACAATTTCAGAATAAATTAAATATTAATACATTTATATAATATATATGTTTTTAGCATATTGTTTAACTAATTTACTTATGGGAAATAGAACTTGGGTTAATGTACGTGAACGTTTTCTCGTATTCCTATTTCCTCTGTGATCAATTATTCTTTTATTTTATTTTATTTTTTGAATTATTTTTGTTTTTCATATATTTACTTTATCATTTATTGTTAGTATTATTTCATCAATATAGCTAATTGTAAGTTTAATCAAATTTTGCATTTTCGCTCATTTTCATTAAATAACTGTTATTTATTAAGTGTTTTTTTTTAATTTTGTATCGCATCGTCTCCATAATTTAAATGAACATCCGAATTAATGGCATCATTAAATTTGTAAATTTAATCAAAAAGATAGACAATGTATAAAATTTATTTTAAACTATTTTTTAATGATAGAAAATGATTAAGTTTATCTCAAGGTTTGCTTAAAATAAAAAGTGGCGATCTACAATTTTTAATAATAAAATATTTTTAATTTATTTCTATGTATTCCTTTAAAAGCGGTATCTTTGTTTTTATATTTTATTTTTCTTTCTTGATGAATTCAACGGTAATGCAATGCACTACATACATATGTGTGCTTATGAATAATTTGAATAGTTTGCACTTAGGATTTTTCGTGTTCTTACATTTTATTATTTTTCTGATTATTATATTTAATGATTAATTTTTTTTTTTTTTTAAATTAAATTGTTTATCAATTAGCATTCGACAATGAAATAATATTGATATTGTCGCGTAATGTAGTTTTTTTTTTTTTTGAAATGGAATTTTCCATGGAAAGCGGGTTGTAAAACTTTTGCCGCACCCTGTATTTGTTTTATGTTTTAATTAATATATAAAATTTTTTAATTATTAAAAAAAGTTTTTCCAGAAAACTATTGTATGAAAGAAATCATATTTAATATTCAATTATATTCTCATCTTTTAATAAAATCATTTAAATTAAGTTTTAAAATTCCTTTAATCATTAATTTCATATCAAAAAAATAATAAGATTTTCTAATAATTGTTTTACTCGAAAAATGAAATTTAAAAAGATCAAAAGGAAAATAACGAAATAAAATATTTTACTACTTTATGAGGCTGGTTATTAGTGTAAAAACTAAATTTTCAAGAATATAAAACAAACAATTTTAATAGTAATTTATTTTTAAATTTTTTTTTCTATTTACAATATATTTTATACATAAGCATAATTCTTAAAATAATTTTATTCTCAATCTTTTTTTTTTTTTTTTGCTTTTTGTTTGAAGGATTTATATATTATTCTTTTCATTTTTGTTTAATAAATAATTAATTTATATTATATTGCAATTTCCTATAAAGATGTAATTCTTTTTATTTGTTTGAAGATTTCAAAGTTTTTATTTATATATGGTATTTTCTCACCATTTAAACCATTTGCAAAGATTATCTTTTTCTATTATTTATTTTTTTATGCGTGTTATTTTTTTAGTAGATTTAAGATGATTAAAATTCTCTTGTCTTGGTTCTTTCTCTTTTCATTCCTTTAATAATCTTATCAGAATTTCTTTTGACTTTCTCGCTTTAAATTTAAATTTAATGTCTATAGGCTTTTATTAAAGCAGATTTTTAACTTTTTTTAAATCATTAAATTTTTTCAAAATTTTAATTTGGTTTTTTTAACTTTGTCCATTTTTTTTATTCGTGGTTTAATAATTTCAAAGTATGCTAAATTATTTATATTAAAATGAATTCTTGACAGTTATTTATAAATTTCATTAATGAAATAATTGTATTCTCAATATTTTCATTTTTTAGTTATTTGTCGGATTTCTGTTTTTTTTTCTTTTGCATTGATAAATTTTAATAAATTTATTTGAAAAAACCATCATCCAATTCCCAAATTTTTTTTTCATTGAAATAAATTATAATCTCAGACGTGTGCAAATTTATAATGGTATTTAATTATTATAAACATTATTCATCAATTTATGAATAAGTCTAAAATATTTTATTCGTATAAGGTTTCAAAACTCTTTTTATTATTTTCTTTGCTTTGTTTTTTGGTGTTATTTTTAATTAATTTTCTTAATTTATATAAATTTCGTGCACGAGAAATGTAAAATTTACATCAATTATTAAAATAATATTCTCTTACTTGTTAGTGCTTTTGAATGGAAATGACGATATTGTGTTGCTTCAATCAAAAATATCTATTTTTATTTATTCGAATTTTTTGCTTTCATATATTCACTTTAATTAATACAAATATATTTTCTTTTAAAAAAGAATTGCATAATTTTATAATATAATACATAGTAAATACAATAAATCAGTTTTTTTAATAAATTAAAGCAACTTTTAATTTGTTTGATGCTTTCAACTTTTTGTCGTACTTTTAATTAATTATTTTTTATGTTATTCACATTTAATTATTTATTTTTTGGTTTTCATTTACATTTGAATTTTTTTCGAAATATGATAAGAGCGTTTGGTTTTTTGATATTTTACATTTATCACTTTACATTAATTTTAATTATCATTTTCATATTGTTTAATATTTGCTTATTGGACATTTTATTTCTCACAAGAAATTGTATAATTTATTTTTAATTATAAAAATTAAATTTTTAAATACATATTTAACTTTTTTAAAACAGAAAACTTTCAAAATTTAAAAAATACGAATTTAGCATTTCAAAGATGTTTCAAAACCCGGTTCCTTGGGTACTTTTGGCCATAACTTTGCTCAAACTTGGCCAAATTTTTTGAAAGTTTAAGTGCGCTAATAGAGAATTCTTAGGGCTATCAATGATATCATGAATTTTAAATTTGGTTGACATTGACAAAAGTTATGGGCAGTTTTTTGTTGAAAATTTCCTAACGCCTTTTTTAATATGCTATTTTTAAAATAATTTAAATCTAATTCAAACAAAACAAGATTTTAAATTAAAATAAATTTATCATTTTAAGAATATTTATAATTGCATATTCTTTTTATTAAATTTTTTATTTAATGAAAAATTTCGTTGTACTTTTAATGAAAATACAACTATTAATTATATGAATAAATTAGATTTAAATATTTATCTTTTGAGTTTTTTCATATTTTTTGAATTAACGATTTGTGTCCTTCATTTTCATAAGTTTTATTTGCACAAATTGCAAATAAGATTTTTAGCTAACAGTTTTTATCGTTTAGTTATTTTTTAAAATAAATTAAAAAATTTTTAGACATATTAAAAAGTTCAAATGTGATTAGAAATCTTTTTAAATTTATTTTTTTCCAATTTGGATAAATTTATTTTATTTAATACATTATAATTTATATTATTTTATTTTCATAATTTTAAATGTGAACTGGTTAATGAAAATGATTATTTTAAGATAAAGTTTAAAGGTCAAAAATATAATAATTATAAGTAGTTAAGAAAAAATTTTAGTAAAACATAAACTAACAACATTATTTAATTGAAATAGATAACCAAGGCCATCATGAGTTTTTGCAGAAAGATGCCAATTAATTGAGATGGATATTTTGAAAATAAGAAAATAAAATATTTAATAATCGAAACATTAATAATTAATATAACAAAGAAAACCTACCTATTATACAAATATCTATAAAAAAGGAAAGAAAAGATATAATAGTTTTTCACTTTTTGTTGTATTTTTTATTTTGCCAGAATTTTCTTGCTCGTATTCGCGAACGTTATTCCTTAATCGCTAATAGTTAAGGCGAGGATTCTTAGGTTTTTACATATTCTTTCTGTGGCTTTAACTCGACGATAAATTCATAAAAAACATTTTTTTTTTTGAAATTCTTCGTTTTAACGACCCTATTCGACATTAGGAATCCCTATTTTGAGTGTTCGCCCTAAAATAAGTTTTTATCAATATTTTGATTTTTCGGCCCTATTTTCGCCCATATTTCGCGATTTTTATAAATTTTCATATAAAATTCACAAATCTTTGAACCAAAATGCAATTAAAAAAGATTTTTTTTGACGCGATCACATTTTTATGAAATTTTCAAAAAACAAATTTTGGTTTTTGGAATTTTCTTTATTTTTGAAAAATGTATTTTTCGAATATTTTTAATTATTAGTGACTGTAATCAACGAATAAAATTGTTGCCTTAATTTGAAATTATTTTTAGTAAAAAACAGTAATTTAATATTTTACCAATAATCTTATATAATTTTTTATGATTACGAATTATTCATAAAAATTGTCAGAAAAAATTATGGACAATAAAAATTCAGATCACTTTGAATTTTTACATAAATAAAAGAATTGATTTGGCATTGATATTCAAATTTATTTATCCATTATTAACTTAATTATTATTTGTTTTAATAATTAAAATATTCAAATTAATGATTTGTTTCAAATAATTTAATTTATTTAATTATGATTGTTTCTTTTATAAACTTTGGCTTGTCATTTAGATTTTTGCAGTTGGGTTTTTATATTATATAATGATTTTAGCATTTTTTTGTCTTATGAAATTGTGATTAAATTATATTTTTTTTATTACTTTTTTCAATTTTTAAAAATATGCAATTATTTAAGAATTCAATCTTAATAAATTTCTATTTAAGAGTTCAAATTATGAGGTGAAAACTTTATTTTAGAATTTATTTTTAAAAATACACAATAAATTATTTTACAAATTAATAATATTATAATATTTATCAAGTTATTTTTCTTTCTTAATTTCGAACAAAAATAAATAAATAATTTTGTTTACATTTTTCCTACATTTTTGCAACATCCGTATAAAAAATATTGATATTTTGTTTTTATAAATATTGTCTTTTCAAAATAATATTTGAATATTTTTATAAATTTTTATTTTTTTTTAAAATATAAATATTTCCGTGAGGTTTAAAAGATATTGTTTATTTGTTAGGAAATAATAATTTTTTTATTTTAATATTTTTCAATCTATTCTATCCTCTCTTCATTCATTTTTAAATTTTATTTTAATTTTGATTAAAATTTATTTTAATAAATTATTTATTTAAACTAGTAGATAAATTAATCATTTAAAATATGTTTTTTTTTATGTGCAAAGATTATACATTATATTCTCTCGTAAATGAAAATTTTATTTTGAATTTTTCAATTTTTTGAATTCAAAAATAACTTCCAATTTGATAAAAATATTTAATAATTTAATATATATTTTTTGCTTTCATACTAACATTTGCTTTTAATTCTTTTTTTTTTCATTTCAGTCGGATTTCACATGGTTAAACTCGCATTTGATGCGTGAAAGACCTAAAATAATGATCGCTTATATTAAATAGATTTGTATACATTAATGATGCTTCTTTTTTTATGTTATGCAATATTTAAAAACAAATAATGAATGTAATAGACGAATTTTTGTAACTTTAAAAATTATAAAAATTGATGTAATTTTATTTTAAATGCATATTTTATTTTATTTTGTTAAAAAGTTCTATTTTATTCAAAATTTTGTATTTGTTTTTTTTTGATATTTTTCGAGAAGAAGTTTATTTTTTGAGGCGGTGGTGCCATAGGAAATAAACAAAAAAAACAATTATTATTCCTTTAAATAAAAAATATTATTTTACTTTTTCAACAGGTTTAATATTATTTTAAGTGTTTTTTAATTTAATTTATTTTTCGTATTTCATATTTCTTGAGTGTTGTTCTAAAATTAATGCATTTTTCATCAGCTTTATTTTTATTTTGTTATGCTAATGTGAAATTAAAAATTTTTAAACTAAGCATGAACAGAAAAGTTTAAAATAATAAGTAAAAATAATATTTATGGAGAATTTGGGTTATTTTCAAGTATAAATTTTTAAAAAATTATTTTAAAAAATCATGATGAAATAAATTTATCAATTTATAAATTTTTACTTTTCTATTTTAATTGCTGATTTTAACTCCCAATTTTTCGGTCTTTTTAATTAAGAAATAATTTAACAGGAAAATATAATCATATCATTAAAATTTGATTATTTTAATGCAAATTTATAATGTAAAAACAAAAAATTTTATTTTATTTGCATTTAATTAATTAAAGAAAATAGCTGTAAATTATAAATTAGTTAATATAATTAACAAATAAAACTAATTAAATGGCGGTAGAAGCGGCGACAAGAGAATCGGAAACGATAGTCAAAGTCTCGCCATTTTAATTATAAATTTTTCTAATAATTTTTTTGTGTATAATTTATAGAGATGCGCCGTGAATCACGGTCACGGTCACGGTTACCGTGAATTTCACGGGTTTTTTCACTCACGGTCACGGTCACGATTCACGGTACCAATTCACGGTTATTCCGTGAAAAATTTACACTGGATAAAATTGAATATTTATGAGATAAATATTGTTTGCATAGAGAAATTTGGTCATTTTTTGGTAAAAATTTGCTAAGAATAGAGCAAAATTTTCGAAAAATTTCCCCGGCGGCGCCTATCGGCACCGCCGGCCCCTTCCTCTATTCATTAAACTTTTGAACAAAGTCAACGCGAAAACAAATAAAAAACCAAGTTTCAAGGATGACCCCACTTAATAAAAACTCATTAAATTTCTTTAAAAAAATTCGCTCGAAATAAAGCTATTTTGGGCATCAGTTAACAATCAACAAATTTTCAAAAAATTTTCACTAAAACCCCTATTTTTCTTAAAAATTGTGTAATAGCATAGATCAAAAACAAAAAAACAAAAAACACTTAAAAAAGGTCGGAATCGATTTTGAACGCAAACTGATGAGAAAAGTGCAAATTATGGGCGCTCCGCGCGTGCCTATGGTATGTAGTGCTATTCGAGACCGAAAATTTCCCGAGACTCGACACTCGTGACCCCGATACTGGAGACCGATTATTTATGGCTCTCATTTTTTGACTCATTTTACGAACAAAATCTGTTAACAAATTGCAATCAAATTTTTAAAAATTCGGCGCCCCTGCTGGACCCCCTATTCACAAAAATTTTGAAAAATTTTACCACAAAAAGAGTGTAAAAAAAAATTCGCCGACAGAGGAAAATTTAACTCAAAAAATTCACGGTCACGGTCACGAAAAGCGTGAATTTCACGGGTTTTTTGGATCACGGTCACGGTCACGATTCACGGGATTAATTCACGGTCACGGTCACGATTCACGGGGTCAATTCACGGTCACGGTCACGATTCACGGTTCACGGGTTTTTTCAGTCACGGCGCATCTCTAATAATTTACATTAAATAAGCAGTATTTCTGCGCTTTTTAGCTTTTTTGATTTGATTTGATTGTGTTATATTTCTTAACTTTGTATTTATTATTTTAAATTAAAGTTATTTCTTTTTTATTAATTTGGTGTGTTAAAATTCCTTAATTAATTATTTTTATCTAATGATTATTTTTTAGATTTTCTCAATTGTTTTGCATTTTTTCTCAATTTTTTTTTTATCCTTTTATCTGATTGTTTGAAATGTAAAGAATTAATGTATTAAATTTTGCTTTTAAAATGCATTTACCATAATTACGAAAAATAATTCTTCTTTTTAATGCATAAAATTTATTAATAAACTGATTAATTAAAATTGAATCAAAAATTTAAAATAAAATCTACTAATTGTGTATTTAAGCTTTTTACACCAACTTTAATTTTGTGGCAGAATTATTCTCAATTCTGGGTACATAAATTATTTTATTTTATAAATATTTATATATAATAAATATATTAATTAAAGTTAAAAGCACAAAATTCAGTAACTATTGTAATTTCAAAATAATTATATGTATTTTATTTATTTTTTTTTGGCTTTTTTAATGCAAATAAATATAAATTATAAATTCAAAAGAGATCATTTTGATGTTTTACATTTTATTTCATTTGAAGAATTTGTTAGAAATTTTACCAAAATTCTTATTTTTGCTTTATTAAAATATTCATATTTAAATATCATTTATTTATTTATTTTTAATAATTTGCAATATCGGCATTTTTTATTTATTTTAATCTCTTGTTCCATTACTGCACATCCCCTGGCTCTTCGGCCTCTACGCCTGCCATTTTTATATGTGTTTTTTAATTTGTAATATATTTATAGATATATACATAAATACACATAAGGTGTATTTGGTAAGTTCAGTTTTCTGTAATTGTATGAATATTTAAAAAATCAATATACATTTATTTAATTTGTATTTAAATTTTATTGACATTTTACTAATTTTTTTCGGTCAATTGGTTTTTTTTTTCCATTTCAACTTTATTAATAGTAAATTTATTCATTTATTTATGCTGATTATATACGTTAAAAATTAATTATCGTGAATTTTTGGTTTAATATTCTTTTTTATCTTTTTACAGAAAATGATTTTTTAAATTTCTTTTTATGAATATGTGTTGTTTTAATAAAGAATTCCTTTTTTGGGAACCTTTTTATTTTTTTTTTTTTTTTTTTGGCATTAATTTTTTATTTTGCACAAATAATTCTTCAACAAAGAAAATAATTATTTTCATTTTCAAATATACACAGAATATGTTTTAATTAATTAATTGCTAAATAGGTTTTTTCATCTTTAATAAATTAAATTATTTAAAAGCAGGCTGTCAGATTAAAATTTTCAAAAGCCTCCTCATTTGGCATGCAATAAAACTTCATTTTGGGTCAAAAAGCCTCGTTTTTACGAAATTTAATCAAAACATGTTTAAAATATTTAAATGTTACATTTTTGATTGTCCATAATCAATTTTAGCAATTTTTTGCTAAAAATAAGTTTTTTTGTGAAATTCTGAACACGAAAAATGGAAATTGATTTTTTTTTGCAGTGCTTTTTCCAAAAAACTTTTGGATAACAATGGGGGCCGACGGTGCCGATAGGCGCCGCCGGGGGAAAAATTAAGAATTTTTAGCATATTTTCATTAAAAAAAGTTCATTATTTTGCGGCATTTCTTAAAAAAACCACAAAAAGCCTTAAAGCCTCATTTTGAAAATTTAGCCTCATTGACCTATCAAAAAACCACAAAATGAGGCTAAAGCCTCAGAAACAAAGAAATATAATTTTTTTCATTTTCAAATATACACAGAATATGTTATAACTAATTAAATTTATTTGTTTTAATTATATTAATTACTAAATTTGCTTTTTCACCTTTAATAAATTAATTATTTAAAACTCTTGATCAGTTTGTGCTCTTTGCGGTTCAATTGCGCAATTGCCGCGTCGGCGCTGCTTAACGGTGCTCTGTTCAATATTATTCATTATTATATAAAATTTAAATGCCATAAATTTAACATTTTTTTTTGAATTTACATTAATATTTTTGTTATTTTCATCATTAGAAATTAAAATATCATTTAAACAATGTTTTAAATTTTCATTATTTATTGTAAACATTAACAATTTTTAAGTTTGTTTGGTTATATTTTGCAATATGTTTGAATGCATATATTTTCCAATTCATTATATTTTTGTCAATTACTTTTTCGAAACTCAATAAATTTATTTCAATCTCGTATATCATAAATTGCTTAGGACTATCGAAAGTATCAATTTTTGAATTTTCCTCTTTCATTTATCGTTTATTAAATTAAATTTTTTATTTCAAATTTTAAAAAATAATAAAGCGCTTTTAATTCAATTTTTGTTAAACGTTTGTGTTATTATTTTTTATTTCATTTCTTTTATAAATATAAATAATAAAAATGTTTTTTTAAGAAATATTTTATCTTTAGTTATGACTTTTTTAAATTTTGCTTCTTTTTATATTATGATTTATTATTTAATTTCATTCGCCCTTTCGTAAAAATGTTTTCATCTTCATTCACAAAAGATGTAGTTTTTAATTATTATTATTTAATAAATAATAGAATTATAATATAAATTTATTTTGTAATTTTATTGAGGTACAAAAATAATTAATAAAATTTTGTCAGGACCGGATTAGACCTTGGGGAAATCAGCACAGAATAATGTTCTGTCCGATCTCCAGAAATGAAAAATAATTTGAAAATTAATATTCAGTAAAACCCATAAAATTAATGAACTAATAGTTTTGTTCTTTGCGGGTAATTACTTAAAAGTGCTATTTTTTACAACGAGAAACTCGTCATAACTTCGCCACATAGCCTAAACGCAACAAACTTATTTCAATTTTTTCGCTGACAATTTTTGAAAAACCAAAAATTGTCTATTGAAAATAACAAAATTATTTAATTTAGTTGCTTTTTTCTTGGAAAAACTGTAAAAATGGCACTTTTGACGAATGATCAAACACCAAAATCCCTTTTTATCGTGACCTGATCCTCACCGATTTAAAAAAAACAGGAGAAGGCCAAATTCATGGAAAATTTCGATTAATTTATTTTAAATCTTATTCTTATAAAATTATTTTTATCGCTGTTATTTTAAAAATTTTAATTTTATTATTTTAGCCATAAAATTAATTAATGAAATTTCATTTTTTATATTTCTATTAACTTATAATTTTTTCATTTTGTTTTAAAAATGTATTATTTTGTCAGAAAATTAATCCTTTCTCATTGCATAAATTTATTTAAGCCCTTTTTACTATTAATCAGTTAATAAATTGTTTAATATTTTTTTAAAGATTTAATTCATAAAAATAAATTTATTATTTTATCAACTTTTTTTTTACATTAAATGAGTATTTCTTTTTTACACATCCCTTTCAGAAGTTATTTGAAAAAAAAAATTAAAAAATAAACAAATTATTTTTAGAGCTAAAAAACAAATTTTCATAACAATTGCATTTTGGTGAAAAACGTCAAAAATTTTTTAGATTTCTCGGTTCTCGATTCCCGAATCGAGAAATTCCTCGGTTTTTTTGGGATCTTCATTCTCGTATCGTTTCCCGTGGTCATTTCTCGGTCTCGTTTCTAGTTCCCGGTAAAAATCACTTTTCGCACAGCCCTTCTGGACATCCATTTTTTCGGCTTTAATATTTTAAATAAAAAAAATATTCAAAAATTTTTTTGTTTAATTTGTTAATTATACTTTTTTGATTGAATGTTTTGCTATTACATTAATTATATCAACAAATTCTCGTTAATAGATTTGGTTTATTGCATAAAATTAATTAATTTTTTTTTCTCATGTTCTGTTGAGTTTTATTTTCTTGAAGTTGGGGTTCAGCATTTTTTATCTTATAATTTAGATAAAATTGTATTTTTTTAATTATAATTAAATAAGATTTAATTTATAAACGTTGTTTCTGTCTCATTTTAATAGAAATCATGCAACATTTTTATTTCCTTTTCAAATTTTTATTTTTACTTTTTTTTTTAATTAATCTTCCTTTAAATAGTATATTTTATTTCATCTTTTGGACAGTTGAATATATACAATTCATTAATCTATTGTTTTTATATATCTTTTATTAATGTTTTATTTTTTATATTAATTGTATGCTTTTATTATTTTAGATGTTTTATATTTTATAATTATTTTTTTAAATAGTTCACTATTAAATATATTTATATTTTAAATTTTTTTTTTTTGTTATTTTCGTTGTATAATTTTTTAATGGGCACTTTATGTATTTTCTTATTATTTTTGTTCCTCTTACACTAAAAGCTTTTTTCAGGTATCTAAGCATTTAAATTTCTTATTTTCTTTCATTTCTTGATCTCATTCTTTCATACTATTGATATTTGAGAATGTCGTGACTTTGAATATGATATAATTTTTGTTTCAAAAGATTATTATTTATAATTTTATTTAATTTTAAGAAATTTTCAATGTTGATTTGTTTAAAAAATATATTTTATTTCTTTTAATCGAATTCATAAATTGTTAACTTAATTGTTTTATTTAGGTTTAAAAAATTTGCTCATATTTGTAATAAAAATAATTTTTTGTATTTTTGAAAAATAATTATTAAAATAATATTAAAGTTTTAATTATTGTATATTTGGGATTTTGATTAATTTCTTTTATTAGTTGATTTTGTTTATTTTCAATTGCTTGTTTCATTTTTCTTTTCTATTTTGAAATATAAAATTTAAATAGAGTTAACTTAATTTTATTTATATTTTAATATTAATTTATTTATTGTTGAAAGTTTTCAATTACAAATTAATGAAATATTTAAAGTTTTAAATTATTATTATTTTTTTTGCTTTTTCGCTTTTTTATTATAACAAAGTTGATCAATGATTTTTAAGATTAATTAATTTGCTAATTGTAAGTTAATTTATTTCTTAAATATTTGTAATAGTTTTATTTCGCAACAATTTCCATGCTCGCATTCCGGAATAGCATTTGCCACTGCAAAAAGCAATTAATTTTTGTCGTCATTTTTTATATATTTCAAATAATTTGATTTTTGTTCATTATTTTAAGCGCATTTTTCAATTACATAATTTATTTTATTTCTGCGGAGCAGGACAAAACATCGTCGAACGAATTTTTGGACCATAACTTTTTTCTTTCTCAACCAAATTAAAATTTTTTGGTATTAGCCGATGACGTTTTGGGGTGCTGCACCGTATTTTTGTTTAAAAAATACGAAAAAATTATATTTTTGTGGTAATTTTCCAAGCTTTTAAAAGTAACGAATTAATTGAGACCAACATTTGTTTTAGAATATTAGCTTTTAACTAAATTGTTAGTATTTAGATTAATAATTTGAATGAAATTAATCGGTATTTTCTGGTCTTTATAAAATTTGACTAAATTTTGATCAGATTATATAATTTTCTATTAAAATTATTTGAAGTGTACAGGTTCAACCCAAAGACCAAATCTAAGGCCATATTCGAACTCAGTTTTCACTTTATTCTTTTTTGAGCCGTTTTATTATATTGCTTTGTTAAAATATTAATTATTTTTGCTTTGATTTATTGCATAAATTTATTATTTATTTTTTTAATTCTCATGTTCTTAGCAGAGTCTCAGGCGTTGTCCGCTGTCTCAGTCCCATTTTATCTGAATAAATAGTGATAAATGCATTTTTTATAAAAATAAAATTTAAAATTAATAGATTATTTGATTTACTTTAAAAGTAAATCCACAAATAGAAAATTTATTTCGTTATGCCAAATGCAATTCTTTATGGTTAATAAATATATTTAATTTTTGTATTCATATTTAAATATTGTTTCACTTTTGTGAATTTTTATTGCCCAGCATTTTAACATTTGCTGCTATGTTTTTATTTGTATTAATTAAAAATATTTTTTATCTGTGATTGTTTTTATATTCTTTCATTTAAAATAACAATCTCAAAAATGGTTGTGAATTTTTATTAAAAATTCAATATGTTATGGGTTTTTATTTGGTCACATAATTTTTTACATTTACATAAATTGTTTTTTGCTTTTGGTATTTACACTCAAAAATTAAAATTTCTCATTTAAA
The DNA here is from genome assembly GCA_023374025.1 of Heterodera schachtii. Taxonomy (NCBI): domain Eukaryota; kingdom Metazoa; phylum Nematoda; class Chromadorea; order Rhabditida; family Heteroderidae; genus Heterodera; species Heterodera schachtii. The sequence continues at coordinate 22,808 of SIJG01000112.1, forward strand.
ATTATTTTAATTTTGAATATTGGTGTTGCAAATTAATGCTTTTATTTCTTATCCACGATGCTTTTTCACCTTTTTTTTTGCTTAAATTTACAATTTATTAATGATGACATTTGTAGAAGAATTTATTTGTTTTAATATATTTTTTAAAGTAATTTATAGAAAAATACATTTCTTTAATTTGGCTTTACATATTTTATATTTGTAACGGACATCCCCTGGCTCTTCGGCCTCTCTGCCTGCCACTTAAATATGTTTTTTTTATTTGTTAAATATATTTATAGATTATATACATAAATACACATAAGTTGTATTTGGTGCGTTTAGTTTTTTCTGTAATTGTATAAACATTTTATTTTAACTTTTTGTTTTTGTCTTTTTGTTTATTCATTTTTTTATCGTCGATTAATAAATGAACTTATTTTTTTCTTCGTACTGCCAAATTAATTATATAAATAATTTGTATTTTTATTGGACTCATAGAACTTTTAAAGTTATTTTACTAGCGTTTAATATTTTATATTAATTAACTAATAAATTTTTATTATCGCATGATTTATAAAAAAAAATTCATTTCTTCTCCGCTTTAAACTATTAAAATAATTAGGTCGTGCCCAATATTCCTGGTTCAGTGGCACTCTATTTCAATGAATAAATTATCAAATCTGTAAATATGTTACTGATTTTATTGTAATTTTTTTTACAAATTAACAAATTAAATATTTTTATTTGTTTTTATTTTTTAATTTATTTTGTAATAAATGAATATTTTGGCACAAAATTAAAAAAAGGGATAATTAAAAGAATATTGAGTTTATATGTAATAAAAGTTAATTAATTTTATCTTATTTTATTATATCATACATATTAAAGTATTAAAATTAATAATTTCTGTCAATTGATACTATTAATATTATTATCTCGATTTCTATTTTATGTTTCTATTAATTTATTATTTTTTCATTTGTATACTTAATTAGAATTTTTATTTATAATATATGAATTATTCAAACATAAAAAATTGGTTTATTCAATTTTTTTTAATTTGCGAAAAATATATTTTTAGCGCTTTAATTTTTCATTGGAATGTTTTGCCAATTTGTCAATAACATAATATAATTAATTTTTGGTAATTTTTGTCCAATGCCTCCGGGAAATTCTTTGAAAATTTGATTGCACTTTGGTAATTTTATTGTAGAATTTGCACCAAAAATTGTTCAAATAAATAGAATTTGTAAGAAATTTGTTTAAAAATAAAACTGGCACTAATGCCAAAATATACAGGCACGGATTAGGTCGCTGGAAAATTAATGTAAACAAATAATGTTCTGTCTGCTTTCTAAAATAGAGAAAAAAGGAAAAGATTATAATTTTGAATATCCATAAAATTAATGAACTAATAGTATTTGTTCGTGCATTTTTTTTCAACTTTTTCGCTAAAATTTTTTTGTAAATTTAATGAAATTTTCTATTATAATAATAAAATAATTTAATTTAATTGCATCTTTGCAAAGTTCTGACAATTTTGGTTGGAAAATCTGTAAAAAATGGCTCTTGCCTAACACATTAATATTTTTCTTGCTGTAATAATTTTAAAATTATTTTACTTTTAATAATATTCAAATTTAAATATTGCACATTTTTGTAAATTTCATGAATTATAAATAATACCTGTAAATATATTATTGTTTCGAATAACAAATTAAATCATTTTCCATGAATGATTTAATAATTATTTGTTTTATTTTATATAGCAATATCAATTTTTTTTAGTTTCTTTATAGAAAACATTTTTTTTAAATAAAACAATTATATAACTTGGTATGGGGTTTTAAGGAACAAAAAACTAAAAAAGATAAAAAGACAAAAATAATAAAATTTCTAATTTCATAAACGCTATGATAGAATTATTCTCTGTTCTTGTTTTATTGTTGTAAATGCTTTTATTTTATAAATTTTACGGATACAACTAAAATAATTATTAACTGAATTTATTCCAATAGAATTTGAAAAAATTTTTTGTTTTATTTATTTTTATCTTTTAAAATATATTTTTATGCGAAAATATTTTACATGTTTATATTTTTTTGATTGTTTAATTGGCCCAAATTTAACTTTTTACACTTAATTGCATTTTTTTTATATTCTTATTATGTATTTTTTGCTATTTACATTTTTTATTACTGTTAAAATTTTAAATTATTCAATCTTTATAAAATATTAAAAATTATAAATAACATTCTATTTTCAGCTTGGTCCTATATTTTATTTTTAATTACTTTTTAACTTTTCCCTTTTTTTATTTACATACCCATTTGAGCACTTTTTTAATTCGATTTTTATTAAATTATTTTTTATAAAATATATTTGTTATAATTAGTTAATTGTCATATATTATTTTTTGTTAATGATGGATTCTGGTCAAATTCCGAAAATATGAAATATGTAGTTTTAATTTATTAATGTATTTAAAAATTTGTAATAAAGTTATTATTTGTTCTTCTCATGTCTTTGGTCTTTATGTTTTCCTGGTATCTTTTATGGCGAAATATAAGTATATTTATTATTAAAAGTATAAATTCATATTAAAAATTTTTTATGTTAATTTCTTTTTAATATTTTTATTGCTGTTATAATTAAAATTATTTCAACTTTTAATAATATTCAATTTAAATATTGCAACTTATATTTGTATTTTCTTTTATTTATCATGCTATTGTTCGTCGATTTAGACGACGAGGTGAGGTCTTCTATTATTTTTACTATTTTTATCAATTTCAATAAATTTAAATATATTATTATTTTTTATTGTAATTTTTTTTACGAATAAACAAATTACTTCATTTCCCATTGGTTGATTTAATAATTATTGGAATTCAAAAAACCAGATTTTACAAATTTTGGCTTAAACTTTTTTTAAAAACTCAATGAAGTTTTTTGGAATTTTGCAAGCTAATAGAACATCAGAAGGGCTCTCGAATTATACCAATATGGTTGAATTCAATTTCTTTTAATTGTTTTTATTCTCGTCTTGAGGCTTTCTGTATTGTTGTTCATATGTAAGCATTAGGTATTTTTATTTGATTTTTTCATTATTAATAATTCTTGTCAAATTTCATTTCTTTTTCATCAATTTATTTTCCCTATAAGTATTATTTTCTTTTTTTAAATATTGTTATTGGAAATTTAGTTTCTATAAATTCACGAATAACTCTGAGTATTTTGTTTAAATAACAATCTCGTCCTATTTCTCACGCTATTTATCTTCTTGAAAAGGTAACTTAATTTTATATTTTTTTCCTTTGTTAAATGATTTTACATTTAAAAGATATTAATTTATAAATATTTTCCCTTTATTCTCTTACAGTAAATGTAAAATTGTTAATCCCTTTTTCTTGTTTATTATATTTATGCATTTAATTAAGCTTTTTATAATATCAGTTTTATTTTAATATTTTCTTTTATTTTCAAATAAATTTGAAAAAATACAAATAAAATTTTTTAGTTTAGTGAAAATCGCTCTAAATTATTAGAATAATTATGAATAGTGAAAAATTCGATCACTTTATAAATATTTGCGTAAAAATTTTGTTTTTAAAGTTTGTTTTATTTTTAATTTTTTGACTCCAATAAAATATTCATACCTTCAGCCTCGATCGCAACTTTATATATGTATAATTTTTTGTGGTTTAGTGACAAAGGAACCACAAAATAATAATTTAATTAAAACATAAAAATATGAATCATGAATCATTTAAATTATTTTGTGTTCAGCCTTTATTTCTTTGGTACTGAAATGTCCATTTTCACTGGCACTCAATTGTATCACGCTCAGACGGCGTAAATTCGATTTCTTTTTCTGATTTTAGACACAACTCATCAAGAAAGCTATAGGTAATTTTTAAATATTTTGATATTAAAATTGAAGAGGTATGAATATTTTAAATAATTTATTTTTTATTAAATCCAATTTTTTATTTTTTTAAAATAATTTTTCCTAAAACAAATTTAGTTATATTTTGCTATAATATAATTATTTTCTTTGAATTTTTGTTTTTATTCTCTTGTTCTGCGCAGGTTATTGTCATATTGTGGTAGTTGCCCGTTTTATCTTAGAAAATTGTGATAAAAGCTCAAAATTCGCTAATTTCTTTAAGTATCGGTACTTAATTATAAAAATTTAATTAAATGATTTTTAATACTTTATTTGCCAGTAATTTATTGTTTTTCTTTAATTATTATTTGTATCATAATTATTTTTTTGAGTGTCGGTATTTTGTGATAATCGCTTTTCGCTAAATTAAAAATCAACTAAGTTTAAAATTAAACTTTTTTTTCTCTCAAATTTTTTAAATTCTCTGATATACTTATTTATTTATATTTTAATTTTACATCGTTATTTTATATTTGTAGTATTTTTTTAATCAGATTACGTAATAATATGCAGAAATAATTTTCATTTTTAGTCCATATCCTGATCCTGATCCGTATTTATTAGTTATGGATTACGGATTTTTTTAAACTGCACTTTTGTTGAATATTATTTTAATTTTTATTTATATTTCGCCAGAGCACTGCGAAAAGTTTTTACTAAATTGGAAAAAAAAAAACTAAATTTTTATGCTAAAAACTCAAAATCATTAGGATATTGAATTTCATTTAGTTAAAATTTACGAAATTCCATTTCTTTTTTTTCAATTTGGAACATAAAATTTTATAATTTTGCTTTTTTATTCTTTTTTTGATATTTCCATTTGAAAATTAAAAGTTTAATTTAATTAATTTTTTTACTTACTCTTTTAGTTAAATAATTAATTCTTAATGCAAAATATAATCACTTATAATATTTATTGTGTTTCTTATGCTATTATTATTTTTTACACCTTTTCTTGTTTCTTTTCCTATTGCCCTTACTTTTATTTTATTCTTTTAAATCGCATTTTTGTTAATTCGATTTTAAATCCGAAAAATTTTTCAAATTAATAAGTTATTTGAGTTATGTTGATGGAAAATTATGATAAATGAATATTTTACAATGTTTTAAATAGAATATTGAAAATAATTCCTTTTTAGCATTAATTTTTTTATTTTATACAAATAATTCATCGACAAAGAAATAAAATTATTTTCATTTTCAAATACACACAAAATATGTTTTATTTGTTTTAATTAATTGAATTCCTAAATTGGCTTTTTCATCTTAGATTAAATTTATGTTAATTTCTTATTTATGTGTTTATTATTTTTAATTAAAATGTTATTTTTTATTTATTGTTTATGTGTGTTAAAATTCATTATTTATTTATTTTTATCTAATGATAATTTTTTTTATAACTTTTTTAAATTGTTTTACATTTTGCCGAAATGTTTTTTTGTTTTTCTCCTTTTTCTGTAATTGTTTGAAATGTAAAAAGTAATATGGGAAAATGTCTGGTTGATCCCGGTCATGGCTTTTCTCGCGATCCCGGTCCCGGACGAAAAAAGAGGTCCCGGTTCCGAATTTTAGGGTCCCGGTCCCGGTTTTTGTCAAAATTCCCGGTCCCGTGCAACTCTAGTTTATATGATAAAAGATGACAATGGTTTTTCCCAGAATATTTCTTTTTAGAAATTGGCTTAAATTTCTTTTTATGTTAATTTATAAATTTTTCCTTATTTTTGTCAATATATTTTTGTTAAATTTATTTTAATATTAAAATTTATTGGTTTTTTTTCGATGTTCTTTGATTTTGTACTATTATTTTAAATATTATTTGACCAAGTTTTCAATGTTTGGGCAAATAAAAACATTTTAAATTCATTTAAAATGATTTAATTTAATGGCAATGTTAATGTAGTTATTTTGTTTTTATTTTTTAATCTTCTCGTGACAAACACACCAAATATTTCAACTTGTTTGAACGAAATATTAATTTTTCATTTGTTCGAATAGTAAAATATATTTCAATTGCCTGCTATGAAATATTCCTTTTTTTATGAGTTGGTCATTAAATTTATAAGAAAAATATTGTTAATGTTAATTTAAATAAAGTTAAGGCATTTAACCTTCGACAAGAATTCATATGTAAAAGAAAAGTAAATTTTTTTAGTTTATTTGAATTATAATTGGAAGAAAATAAAACAAAAAGAAATTTTATTTATTGCAATTTTGGAATACAAAATTCATTTTATTTTCAAATTATTTTTATTATTTATTCGCGCACAATTAAAAAACGACTTAAAAAATCAATCGAATAATCAATAGTTCAAATTTTGGAAGAATGTTTTCTAAATGATTTATTTTTTCTTCTATTAAATTTCATTTTTATTTAATTAAATTCTTATTCCCGCTTCGGCTTCCGACTCGGAGTCCGACTATTGATCTCCTTTTTTAATAATTAATGTAATTTATATATATTTATTTTTGAATTTGATGGATTAATAAATTACCATTTTTAAATGTTAAGATTTTGTCATGCTAAAAGATGAAATTATTTAGATAACGCAAACCAGTAAATTCTATCAAAAATTTGAAATTTCTTAAAAAAATATATGCAGTTTCATCTTGTTTTTCAATTTTATGCATTCTTTTATTTATTTATTAATCTATTTCCCCAAATTGTCACTGTTTTTTTTTTATTTCATTATAATTATAACAAGTAAATTTATAGATTTATTTAATTTTCATATGGACTTAGCTGACTTAGCTCTTTGATAAGCTTTCTTTGCTAACTTTAAATTTTTTGTTCTTTGAATGATTTAAATAACGTTTTGTAATTTTTTACATTTCTTTATTGTTCTTTTTAAGAATTATTCACATTTTATTAATATATTTATTTTAAATATTGTTCATTTTTTTATAATTTGGTATTTCGCTATTTTATTTATATTAAACTCTTGTCTCTTCTAGACGCTTTGCATTTGTTCAGTGACTCCAATATGTTTTTTATTTGCTATTATTTTGAAAATTTATATAATTTATCAAAGATTTTCAAAATTAATTTATTTTTCGTCAGTTCATAAATGAATGTTCAGCTGTTCTCTGTTTATTTGATTTTTTATATGATAATTTCATTTTTATCAGTAATTATTTTTGATTGGATGAATATTTGCTAAATCACGCCCTCTGCCTTATTCTCTGCAATACATTAAAATACTTCAAATATTAAGTAAGATTAATAATAAATTAAATTTTAAAATATTGATATGTTATTTAATTTAGAATGTATTCTTAAAATTAATTAATTATATTATTATTTCCTTTTTATGATTTTTTTTTTGTTTTCTTTAATCTCTTTATCAATTCTTCTGAAACATTTCTCGCTTGTATATTTCTAGTGTTTTCTAAACAGAGAAACAATAACTTTATTTTTACATTTACATAAACCAATCAATTTAGCCTGATATTAATTTTGAATCAGATAAATTAATTAAAAACGCAAATAAAAATACAAAAAATGAGATCACAATTTAATTTTTTTGAATGTAAATCAGAACAGAAAAAAGCAAAATCCAGAGTATTTTTTATCACAATTTAATAAGATAAAAACAGCCAACGCACACAGCACGCCGAAAAAATTCTAAAGAACATGGGAATTAAAAAAAAAAGAATTAATAATTTTTATGCGATAATCAAAGCAAAATATTTTTGAATTTTTTTTATCCATTTGACAAATTTATGAAATAAAGTGAATAATATTTTTATTTTTAAATATATTTGTGGATTAGTGGTTAGTGCTTCAACATTAACAGTCCTTTTTGTTATGAGTTCGACACCGGCTGACGTTTTCTTTTGATTTTATTTATTTTTTCCAATTAATACAGGGTTTTTCTTTATGCTCTTATTTCTAAAAAATGTTCTAATTTGTGGTAATGCATTATTTTCAACTAAAAGAGGAAAATTTCTGAAAAATTTGGCTAATTTCTAGCAAAATTCACATATCTTTAAAGGAAAATTTTCCCGGCGGCGATCGCGCATTCACCAAGTTTTTTGGAAAAAAGTGCCGCAAAAAATGTTAGAAATCTGATTTAGTGATCCCGAATGCACTGAATTTTACGATTTGCTTATTTCCTCCCCAAAAGAACGAATAAATTGTAAATATTTGAAGCAATTTTGCAACTCTGGATTAATAGACAAAAATACCTTTAAAATTGACTATTTTTGGTATATTTGTAATCCCTAAATTTGGTCATTTTTAGACAATATCAGTGCAATTATACCAAAATGAATTAAATCGAGGCGATATATCGAATAAAGGAATGTGGAGCCAAACACATCATTCAAAAAACAATTAATTTTTGTGAAATTTTTTGGAGCTAATTAAACGCAAACCCCCGCCCCCGTCCCCGGGGGCGAGTCATTTGGTCACCCCCGTCCCTGCCCCCGCGACTCTGACCCCCGCAATCCCCCGCCCCCGTGAAAAACCACCCCCGCCCACGGGGCTCGAACCCTAATTTATATTGTAGTTTGAAGCCAAAAAAGCTCGTAAATTTATTTTGTTTTCTTTTTTATTTACCAATATGAGAGATTATTATTTTTTATTCGCTTTTTTCATTCTCTATTTTTTTAAATAAATATTATTGTTCAATTATACGTCGTCACTCAGTTTAGGTCAATTAATTTTTTTCAGAATGATTTTTTATTATTTATATGATAAGTCCTTTAATTCAAAATTTTTTGATAAATCATCCCTTTACTCTTTCCTGCGACTCATTCAGAATATATTATATTTTGCTTAAAATTTATATTTTTGCTTAATATAAATTCGTTTGTTTTCACCAATACTTTTTTGAAGTTTTGAATCCGTATAATCCAATTTTTTAAAAATGAATGGCTTTTACTGATTAGTTAATTTTGTTTTTGTATTAAATTTTATTATGTTATATTTCTTTAATTGTGTGTTTATTATTTTTTTTATTAAAATTATTTCTATTAATGGGTTTTTGTGTGTTTTGTGTTTAAAATTCATTAAAAAATTTTATCTGATTTTTTTGTAATTTTGAACAATATGGCACTTAAATTTATAATATTTTTCAATTTATTTTTTTTCAAAATTATTCTAAACTATGGAATTTAATAATTAATATTTTTCAATACGCAGTATTTTTTAAAAAGATTTAATTATTGAATTTTTTTAAATATATTTGTTTTTTGTCTTTTAATTTATAATAAAAAAAATTCAATTTTTTTTATTATTCGCTCCCACACAAATTATTGCCGTTCATTTTGTTTTTTGCGTAAATGAATCGTTTTCAAATTTTTATTTTTTTAAATAATTTACCAAATAAATAGTGTTATTAAATTCAAAATATTTTTTTATTTTTAGATTTTCAATGATTTTCTATTTAATTATATGCACTTTTTCTATAAAAAATTGAATACGCTGAGTTGCATTAATATAGGTAAATTTCAGTTTTTCAAAAATATTGCGTTTAATTTTTTATCATAAATTATTTAATAATTTTTTTATTATAGCATGATTTATAAAAAATTAATTTCTCCTAGATTTGCCATGTTGGGTTCCCTTTTATTTCGGATTTAATCCTTTAAAATGATTATAATTATAAGTACTGTAGAATTGATTTAATTTTTGTTTTAATGAATTATTTTATTAATGAATTATTTTAATTGCATTTATTAAATAAGTCAAGTTATATTTAAATAAAATTCCTTTTTTTTGAATACTTATTAAATTTTAAAATAAAGTCTTGACTTTGATCCTGAAATTTAATTGTATTCAACTGAGGAATCGTCACTTTAATATGTGTTTTTTATTTGTTTGTTATATTTAATAATTTATATAATATATAGCTATTATCATTGATTAATATTAATTAGATTTTGTTAGTTTCTTTTTTATTTAAATATTCTCCTTTTTCAAATTGAATAGTTAAGTAATTCATTTAAATAGATTTGCGTTGAATGACTAGTTTTCATTTTAAATCTTGGCAGCAAAACCATTTTAATCCCATCATCGACTTCAGCCATTCATTTATTATTTTTTTCGGTCCAATCATCATAAATGTTTTTTTATATTCATTTATTCCTTTTTATTCTGAATTTTTTATTCTGAATTTTTTATTTCATTTTTTTTGAATTTTATATGATAATATTTAACAAAAAAATTTCAAAAATGAAGTCCAGGTCCAGGTTTTTTCCAATTGCCAATCTCTACTTCTAAATGCATTTTATTTGACTTTTTCCTACTTTTGATATTTTTATCACTTTTTTAGTGATTTTTTTCATTTTTTAAGGCAAAATTTTTTACATATTTTCGGATTTTTCTACCTATTACATATGTACATATTTTTATACACATATTTTGGACTTTTTCGCATTTTTTTCGTACATATTTTGCATTTTTTGAGAATTTTTAGGGAATTTTTTTATGAAATACCCCTAAAAATATGCAAATGTTCGTAATTTTTTTTCTAAAATTTTGAGAATTTATAGAAATTTTTTGCGAAAAGTAAAATTTTTTTTTGAAAATGTGCCCCAAAAAATAGTTTTTTTTTTTTCAAAAATGGGATATCAAAAATTAATTTTTAAATTACTAAAAGATATTTCTAAACCTATATGGTCATTTTTATGGCAATTTGTCCCTATTTCACCCTTTAGAAAGAATTTTTTTCCAAAAAATCACTATTTAAAAAATTTTATTTACATATTTTAGTACATATATCTGGATTTTTGTACATATTTCATACATATTTCAGTGTTTTTTATACATATTTTATTTACATATTTCGCGATTTTTCTTACATAAAAAAATGATCCCTATCAATGGGTGTGTAATTTGTGCATATTAATACTTTTTAATTATTGCTTTATTTTAAGCTTTAATTTTTCAAGTGCCTGTTTCCATTTCTTTTATAATTCGTTTTTTTTGAAATTTTTGAATTTCTTTGTTTTGCTAATTTTTTAATCTCACGATTTTTCTCTCGACTATTATCATTAATCCACGTTTTAACATGTCGGTAAAATGATTCTTCAAGTCCTGTTTTGAGAAACTATTACCATCCCTAAAAAGTTTTGAATAGACTACTTCACTAAGATTTCCTTTTTTATGGTGACCTGATTCTCATCCGATTTTTCAAAAAAAAAAAAAACTGGGACAGTGCCAAGTATCAAATAAAACACTGGTGAATATTTTAAATTATTGCTTTATTTTTGACTTAATTTATTTTTAAATACTTAATTTTATGTTTAAAAATTGCAAATGCATTCTTTATTTATTATTTTTAATTTGAATTTTAAATTATTTTGTTTATATTTAAAAGTTGCCGGATCGGGACTTAATTGCGGGAAAATCTCGATGGGACTACATACATTATTTTTAATTATTAAATTTTATTTTATTATTTTAGCTACAAAATTAATTTATGAAATTTCATTTTTAATATTTTATTAATTTATAATTTTTTCATTTTATTTTAAAAAATGTATTTTTTTATCACAAATTATCTTTTCTCTTTGCATTAAAAATACAGGCACAACGCCATTAATATTCTCCGTTGGAAGAACAAGCTATTTTAATAATTTAATTGTAAATTAATAAAAGTTACTATGTATTTTCTATAATTTCATTTTTTAAGTATTTCACTAACATTTTAATGACAATATATATATCATATTTTCATATATGTATTAAAATATCTTTATTTATTGATATTTTTAAGGTTTTATTATTCCGTATTAATTGTTTATTAAAATTATTATTATTTTTTTTTAGATTTTTTAATTCTTGTCTTTTATTTTTATCTACATATTATGTCGTGAAGGTATAATTCATTTAAATAATTTTTTATTTTTATGATTTATTTAATTTTGTGATATTTGGATAATTATTTAAATTAGTGCTATATTGTGTGGCATTTTGTCTCTTTTAATTTAGTTGTTTTCTTTTCTCATTTTTGGACCATTATGTTTTTTTATATTGTCTTCTCATCTTCTCATTAAATTTATTGTTTTGTGCTAAATATAATTTGGATTCTATTCGCCACTAATTGACTGAGTTTGGAATTTTGGAAAGTTGAATCAAAAGTGAATTGTTTAAAAAGGAATCAAATTCTCCCTAATTGCTTTCCATTGACATTGCCGCACCGACATCTCATTTCGCACCAAAGTTGTACGACATGGCGCTCCTGGACAAGGGTGAGCAGAGTTTGTTCGATTAATTTCTATTGATTTGGTGGTGCAACAACAATTCGGGGACTATTAGCAATTGTCCACACCACAAATTCGACAGAGAAATAAAAGAGTCATCAAAGTTGACGCGCCTGTTACTCATTCTTGTAGAAGAGTAACAAACCATCAAAAAACTGCAAAATCGCCATCGTCCCATCGTCCAACATTTGTGCACTTTCTTGTAGAAGTGTACAAGAAAAAACCAGCAGCAAGCATTCTTGTAGAAACTTGCAAATTCTTCTCTTCTCTTCACAATGGAAAACAATCGCCGATATTTGACACGAAAGGAGTTGGGCCGTCTGTTAGACGATGGAGTTACAGTTGAAATTGAGGAAAACGAGATTAACGTGGCACAACAGCAAGGATTGCGCACAAATTGGACGGATTACGCGGCGGAGAACTTCGAAGCGTCGCCGAATTTTCGACCAGCCGCTGTTTTTATGGAAAACCATCGGCGCGAAATAGCTTTTAGCTCACTTCGGGTCCCAATTCGAACTTCGAGTCCCAATAATCAGAACCGGGACCTCGTTGCACCACCGGCTCAGAATTTCGTTCTCCAAAACATGCTCCCTCGCCGTTTAGGCGGGCGAGGAAGTGGAGTTGGACCAGCACATCGAGAACGAACTGCTTGGACTTCCGTTGGATGGCCGTGCCCGGACTTATTCGGTGTTGGAAAATGAAGTGCCCGCCGTTCAACCAAGAGGTTATTTTCATCAAAATCAACGGAGGGAAAATTTTCAACAAAACGATCCGAGACACAAATTGCCTATGCCTCAGACATACATTCCCAGGCAACAACCGCCCCAGCAAAATTTTGGTCGCGAAATTCAGTACGGGGTTCAAAACCCGTTTAATCAAAACGCGCTTAACCCTATGCATTACCCATCGGTACCGGTTGTTAGCAGACTGGAAATGGCACTGATTTTGGACAGAATTCCGGACCTCACGGGAAGGGAAGGTGCTGATAAAATTCGAGCATTTTTTCGGAAATTTGATATCAGTACCGATGAATGGACTGACCAACAGCGCCTGCGCGCTTTACAATCAAAAATTGAGGGTAAGGCAGAGAGAGCCTTTAACTCAGCGCTTGCATCAGAAAAGATAAGTGCGCGCTTGGTTCTTCGGGAACCAAAATACCAAAAAATACGGGCGGAAATGATAAGAATTTTGGAAGAGCTTGACGCCAAAGAAATTACGGCATTTGACCAATTGTTTTCGGGGCTTAAGCGAAAGCCAGTAGAACCGATCGATCAGTTTGCAGACAGAGTATCAAGTGTTGTAAGGCGTGCCTACCCAGGCCTAGACGAACAACTAATCAATGATTATGCTATCAAACATTTTCTACGGGCATTAGACGATCCCGATATCGCAATGTCGCTAGAATTGACTCGTAGTCAGGGAATGGACTTTGATCAATTCGTTACAATGGCGGCGCGTGCTGAGGCGACGCGAAAAGCGGTGAGAAGCTGTAACAGAGGACAGAACAGCCAAACTTTCCCTACATTTTCCGGACAAGTTCACGAACCACAAACAAATTATCCACAACAGCGACAAGTCCTCACCTGCTATAACTGCAACAGAATTGGTCATGTTTCGCGTGAGTGTCGAGAACCGAGACGAAACAACCAAACTTTTAACAATCCGTCCAACAAATTTGTTCGAGAAACTAACGGAGATTCTCAAATGCCAAACCGAAGCTACAACAACCCCCGTTTCCCAGCACCACAAAATTTTGGCAATAGTCAGAGAAACTTTTTCAACAATGCTCAAACGCAAAAAGAAGTCACAAAATCGGCTAATTGTATACAGCTGGAGAATGCACCGGTTGTTAACAACCTTGTGGCATGTGTGAATGTGAATCAGGAATTGGAAGAATTGAAACAAAAAATTTTGAGTGTGAGTGAAGGGCGTAAAAAAGAATTGTCTTCACCACCAGCAGTTGGCAAGCTTGTGGTCATGGAATTTGAAGTTTGTAAAAAGAAGGCACAAGGAATGGTGGATGGCGGTGCTCAAGTCTCGTTAATTTCGGCTCAATTTTTGCATAGCCTATTCAAAGACGAGTCCCTCAAAATTTCCGAAAATTGTTTTGGTCATTCAAATTTGAAAGTAAGGGACTTCAATGGAAAAACAATCGATGTGGTTGGAGAGATTGTACTTCCAATAATGCGAGATGGAATGCGTCCTGTTCTGATAACACTTCAAGTTGCTTCGTCTGATTTTGGTTTTGATTTGATCATCGGGACCAATGCTTTGAATCAGTTGGGGATAAAGCTTTTTGATGAAGTGCATCAAAAATTGGTGACATTTGAAACAGCAGATACTGAAACCAAAAAGGAAACTGCAGTTAGAGTAGTGTACAATGTGAAAATTCAACCGCGTTCATCGACGATAATTGAAGTGGCAGTAAACGACGAGATTGACGAACAAGAGGTATTGATTGAAAGGACATCAGAAGTGTCGGAGCTGAAAATTGAACCGACATTAGTAAGCCTAAATTTGGAAAAGCGACCATACCGGTCACCAATTTTTCATCGCTTCCAATCGTTCTTGGCGAGAATGATAAAATTGGAACAGGAGTTATCGTGGAGAAGCAAGTCACAGCGGAAAATTCCTTAAATTGGGATTGTTTGAATCATTCAGTCGCCGTTAACTCCATTCAGTTTTTGAATGAGCTTGAAGCAAATCATGTCAAACAAATTGAATCTGTTTGGCGCAAGCAACCAAACACCAACTGTGCGACCGAAACTGATCAGTTAGGAAAACTCATCATCGACCACTCTCAAATTTTTGCTATTGATGACAAAGATTTGACTCAGACTGATTTAGTTACACAGTATGTGGACACTAAAGACAGCTCACCGGTGAAAATGCGCATGCGTCCAATTCCATATGCATTTAGGGAAAAAGTCTCAATAATGTTGCAAGACTATTTATCCCGTGGAATCATTCGTCCTTCTTGGTCACCGTATGCAAGTCCAATCGTTTTAGTTCCTAAAAAGGATGGAACAATCAGATTTTGCACCGATTATCGCGCACTAAATGCGGTAACCGTTAAAGATTCATTTCCACTTCCGAACATTGACAACACTTTAATGATGTTGGGCAACAAAAAAGTCTTTAGCACCATGGACCTTATGAGTGGCTATTGGCAGATTCGGATGCACCCGGATTCCATCGAAAAATCGGCGTTTACGACTGAATTTGGATTATTTGAGTATTTGGTTATGCCATTCGGAATGACAAATGCAGTGGCAACCTTTCAAAGGTTCATGAATCGACTTTTTGAAGGTGTTTTGAACGATTTTGTCTTTGTTTACGTCGACGACATTTTAGTGGCAAGTGAAAGTTTCGAACAACATTTGGAACATTAAAATCTGTAAAAGAAATGAAATAAAAAATACACAAATTTAATAAATAATAATTGAATTTGTAATTAATATTATTTAATTTATTTTCTCGTTAATGCAAAATACAGAAAGAAATGCTAAAATCATATAATAAATTAAGAACAATCTGCAGAATAAATATTAAAAAATTATTGAAACATTAAAAACAGTCACGAGATTATTGTGCAAAACACAATGGACATTACGAGAGATTATTTTTTCAAATGCCTGTCTTCATTTCTTTTAAACTTAAGTTTTGTTAAATGTTTAAATGTATTAATGTTGATAAAAAAACAAATTAATATTGTAAGAAGTGCTAGTGAAATAGTTAGAAAGTGAAAACATATCTTAATTAATTATAGCAAAATAAAATTAAAAGAACATTTTATTTTTGTAAAATATAAATTAAGAATAATAATACTTATTAATATCTAATTTCAATTTCAATTTCAATTCATTAATTTAAATTAACATCATCAAAATAAGAATATTTTAACAAAAGTTAAAAGATAATAAAAAATCCTATAAATAAATTAAATGAAAAATGTTTTTAGATGCCTTTTTAGTTATTTTTCGAGAAAATCATGTTTTATTTTTAAGGATTTATTAGGCCCTAAACCCCAAAAATCCATCCATTTTTGTTTTTAGGTCCTTAAAATTCCATCCCTTTTGGTCCCCCCTATGGTTTTCAATAAATTCAAAAACGGTAACTTTGATAATAATGCTGTGCATTTCTTTTAAACAGAGTTTTTAAGTTTTTTTTTCAAAATAAGACAAAATGGCTCAAAAAAGATTCGGAATCCAAAAAAAGATTTTTTCTAAAACTAATATTAGCGTTAAAGAAACGAAATAAAAGACATGAAAATCGACTTAAAACAACATTTTATTAGCATAAAAACTAGACTGCCACGGGATCGGGACCTGGAAGCGGACAACTGAGTACAACTGAGTACCAAGGTCACGGTTTTGACCGAGACCGGGACTAGTCCCGGTTTTTTCCCCGTTTTCCCAGCCTAAAATTCCCGGGTTTTCAAACCGAAAAGGTCCCGGTCCCGGATTTGCCCAAAATTCCCGGTCCAGTGGCACTCTAGTAAAAACAATTGAATATTTTTTCTGCTGATCATTTTTATCATTTTCCCGCATATTCACTTTTTTGCGGCGTTTTTTCCAAAAAACTTAAAGTGGGGGGGGGGGGGGGGGGTCCGGCGGTGCCGATAGGCGCCGCCGGGAAAACTTTTTTGAAAATACGAAGCAATTGTTAAAGATTTTGCCCAAAAATTGTCAAAATTTTGTGATTTTTTACAAAAAAATTTCAGAAAATTGTAAAATTGTGACTGTTCTTTAAGGCATTTTGGGCAATTATACTATTTGTTAACAGATTTTCACCAAAAAAAAACCAATTTTTACGATTTTGAGCAAATTGTTTAAGAAAAAAAGTTATGGGGTTGGCGGTGTCGTTAGATGCTGCCGGGAAAATTTTTTGAAAATTAGTAATTTTGGTTGCATTTATATCAGCGAAATAATCATTAAGGACATAAATTTTAAAAGTTTGGGGAAGCCTGAAAATAAGTACAAATCTTAGAAATAAGGACATTTTTAATTTATAAGATCTAGCACCTCCAAATAAAGACAAATCTTACAAATAAGGATGCTTGAGAACTCTGCTTTTAGACTGCCATTCGATTAATATTTTGGTTTACCCGTAAATTAAAAATGTCAAATCCCGTAAACTTAAAAACAACCAATTAATATTTGCTGAACAAGGGCATAAAATTGCAAATCAGTGTTTTTTAATTTATTAAACCTAACGGAAAACCCACCCATTGGCTTGAAAATTAAAAAAAAAACATAAGAAAAATTATGAAAATAAATAAATAAAAGAGATTAGAAGGAAAATTAAATTTTGGTATTTCAAATTGCCATAACAATAATAAAAATTAAAATTTTTTAAATTTAAATTTTAATAATGTCTATAAGATTAATTATCTCAACTGTTCAACAATTCTTTTTGACGCAACGCAATTTTTTGTAAATGATTAAAAAAGTTATAAAATTTGAAAGGAAAAAATATTTATTAAATTTTGTAAATATAATGAAAAAAGTAAATAAGTATAATTAAGAAAAAAGAAATTATAAAAGAATATTTTACATAATGGGTTAATTATTTATTTTTGTTTTAAAAGAACAAAAGCGCGAATGGAACATGCTAGAAACAATATGAAGAATCAGCCGAGATTAAAGAAAATAAATTCCCATTAAACAATAATTTAAAAAGAATTTAGCATAAATTATTAATGAAAAAACTCATAATCAATAAAAATATTTAAATTTAATACAATCGGCATCGAAAAATAATAAATTTTATTAGACAATTATTTAAAAAAATAAACTAAAGAATATAATAAAAGCATTCCATCTCCGACCAAAAAAAATTTACATTGAAATGAAAATTTTCATTTTAAATCAATTTAAATAAGTAGATTTACTAGAGGATTTTAAAATCTACTAATTTTCTTCAGAAATTTCACCCAATATTTGCGTCAATTAAGAGCTTCAGTCATTTCTCCACACATTTCATGCAGTTTTCCCATAAATTTTCCTTCATCCCTATTCTTTTTACACTAATGTTACAATTCAAAAATTATTCTACATTAATTAATGGTACGAAAGCAAGCATTTATTTTGAGCAGAATTTTTGAAGAAAAAACACATTGAAGAAAGTTGAACCTCAAAATTACATTTTTTTTAATTTTAAAATTTTAACATTATTATATTATTTCAATTAAAAAACATTGCTTTAAAATAACTAAATTTAAATATTTTTATTGACACTGAGACTATTTGCTGTAAAGTAGAGACCGGACGGGATCGGGATCCCGCGGGATTTCTTCGGGATCCCGCGGGATTAAATTCGGGATCCCGACCTCGGGATCCGTCCCGAGCGATTTTTTAAATTCAAACTCTTAAATAAATTTTAAAAATAATGATTAAAGAAATAAAATAATAAAAAAAAGTCGGAATTATTGGTTATTATCATTTTTTGAAAAATTATTTTGATAGAAAATAATTATAAAAATATATTTTTTTTATTATTATATAAATAATGCCAGATTTTAATGACATAATGAGAACATTTAAAAATATTAATTTACAAATCCCAAAAATAAATATAAAATTACATAAATTAATAAAAAATTGCGATTGCGAAGGAGGTGTTTTAGCCAGCAGATGCGATCATGAGTTTAAAAGTAAATAAATTAGCGACAATAAATTCGAATAAAAAATAAAAATGATTTCATCTTTAAAAATATTAAAAAATTAATTAATTATATAAAATACCAAAATAATAATTAAAAAAAACAATTCATTTCTTCTAATTAATAATATTTTCGTTTGAAAAAATCCTATTTTTTGATTATTAATGCGAAAAATGAAATCTAATAAAGTCAGATTTTACTTAATGATTTTATATATGTTTGAAAAATGATTAGAAAAAATAACTTTTCTTTAACTATTATTAACTAAACTCAAATAACAAAATTGAAAGGAGAATTTACTTTTATTTAAATGATAAATTAAACTGACAAGTCGTTATCCATCATATTTTTATGGGATAATAATTTAATCATTACTTGGAACTTTTTAGAAAAAAATATCGAATTCCATAACTCCCATAATATATTAATTTTTAAGAGAATTACTAATAATTTTTTACTTGCTTCTATAATAGTATATATTTCGCTCCAGATTATATATAATAATACTTGATTTTTTAATTTTATATTCTTGTTTATTGTAGTATACAATTTTTGTAATGTATTAAAATTTATATAT
The DNA here is from genome assembly GCA_023374025.1 of Heterodera schachtii. Classification (NCBI taxonomy): domain Eukaryota; kingdom Metazoa; phylum Nematoda; class Chromadorea; order Rhabditida; family Heteroderidae; genus Heterodera; species Heterodera schachtii. The sequence continues at coordinate 42,188 of SIJG01000112.1, forward strand.
AATTATGAAATAATTAATATTTTCTTTATTCTTATAGTTTTTAAAATTGATCTTATAAAATTATTTTATGCCAAAATTTTTTATCTTTGGCATTGCGTTGTGATATAAGTTCTTTCATTTGCATTAAACTGGATAGAAAGTTAATTAAATTTTCTTATTTCACTTTAAGCATTGTTTTCGTGAGAATATTTTGTGTTGGATTTTCGCATTTTTAATCCCTTTTATTTTTCTTGCATTTCTCATACTTCAAAATTCCAATTTTCAATATATTACCTCAAATTTTTTAAAGAGCATTAAGGGGACTAAGGTCAGCTTCAGCAGATGTCCATCCTGATCAAGCTCTATTCAATTAACTGATCATCATTGGATGAATAACGTATAAAACATGGTAATAAAATCTTGACTGGAAAATGGGTCAATGAGTGAATCAGCATTTCTTGGAAAAACGAGATACGGTAGTATTATTACCTGAAATCATAAGCGTGGATTGGTATTTAAGCAAGTTACAATAATTCATTACAGCATATTTAGAAAGGATGCTAAGAACAAAAAAAAGTTTAAATTTAAAAATTCAATTAAAATTGATTATTAATATATTATGGGAGTTATGGAATTCGATATTTTTTTCTAAAAAGTTCCAAGTAATGATTAAATTATTATCCCATAAAAATATGATGGATAACGGCTTGTCAGTTTAATTTATCATTTAAATAAAAGTAAATTCTCCTTTCAATTTTGTTATTTGAGTTTAGTTAATAATAGTTAAAGAAAAGTTATTTTTTCTAATCATTTTTCAAACATATATAAAATCATTAAGTAAAATCTGACTTTATTAGATTTCATTTTTCGCATTAATAATCAAAAAATAGGATTTTTTCAAACGAAAATATTATTAATTAGAAGAAATGAATTGTTTTTTTTAATTATTATTTTGGTATTTTATATAATTAATTAATTTTTTAATATTTTTAAAGATGAAATCATTTTTATTTTTTATTCGAATTTATTGTCGCTAATTTATTTACTTTTAAACTCATGATCGCATCTGCTGGCTAAAACACCTCCTTCGCAATCGCAATTTTTTATTAATTTATGTAATTTTATATTTATTTTTGGGATTTGTAAATTAATATTTTTAAATGTTCTCATTATGTCATTAAAATCTGGCATTATTTATATAATAATAAAAAAAATATATTTTTATAATTATTTTCTATCAAAATAATTTTTCAAAAAATGATAATAACCAATAATTCCGACTTTTTTTTATTATTTTATTTCTTTAATCATTATTTTTAAAATTTATTTAAGAGTTTATTACTTTAAAAGTAATACGGGATATGACTCAGTCCGAGCTCTCCATTCTTTACAACCTTCGCTCCCAGGCTTATAATTCAAACAGTAACTGTGGACTTTTTAAATATTATGTGTCCGATTTGACAATTCGTGAATTTGCTAATCCCAAACCCTTTAGAACTCATACAAATAACCACTAGGGGCGGCTGAGCAAACCACCTAAAAGTCTAAATTTAAACTCAGAAAAAGCAATTAGCAAAATGCCCTGGATTAATTCCATATTAATAAATGCCCGTTCAATCGCAAACAAAATAGCTGATTTAGAATATCTAATTGAGACAGATAAACATCAAATAATTTTGATAAATGAGACTTGGTTAAATACCAGGAATACAATTACAACTGAGTTGACACTTAATGGTAAATTTCAACCTGTTCTAGCAAATAGGGACAATAAGAGAGGCGGCGGATGTGCAATTTTGGTTAGCAATGAAATTCCATTTAAAATAATTTTATCAGAAAGCAGAAACCAATGTAAAATCATTCATATTATTTTATTTTTAAAAAGCCCAATACATATTATAAATGTTTACAGACCCCCAAATTGCACAACACAAAACACTAAAAAAATGCTAAAATATTTAACAAGTGTAAATGAATCAAATAGAATAATTTACTGCGGTGATTTTAACGCCCCAAATATTGATTGGAACACAAATAAATTATTAGCAAAAAATGACCCAATTGCAAATGCTTTCATTGACTTTATAGACCAAAATCAATTATTACAGCATGTAAAAGAACCAACTCGAGAAAAGTCGATTTTGGATTTGATTTTTTCTGGAAAGCCTTCCATTGTTAATGATATTAAGGTTTTAGAACATTTTTCAACATCTGATCACAAAATGATCAGCTTTAAAGTTTCTCAAGAAATAAATAAAACCCGTGAACCCAAAATTTTTGTAAGGGACTTTAGCTACAAAAACTTTCAAAAATTAAATCAAATGATTTTACTAAATAGGCTTAGTTGTGTCATTAATACGAAATTTTATTTAGAAGAAAAATATAACACACTTTTGATAGAGTTAATGAAAGCATTTAATCATACTATTCCCAAAAAACCACTTAAACAAATAGTTAAGCAATCTTACCCACAAAAAATTGGAGATTTATACGATGAAAAGCTGAAACTACACAAGCTTATCAAGAACTGCAAGGGGAATGAAAAACATAAATTAAGTTACAAAATTGTCTCCAGGGTGCATAAAAAGCATTTAAAGCAATTTTGGGATAAAAGGGAAAATAATATTATCTCTTCAGGGCAAAAAGCATTAACAAATTATGTAAGAAAAAAATTAAATCCAAAAAACTCAATTCCTTACTTAATCGATAACAATGGGAATATTTACTTCGATGAAAAGGAAAAATGTAAGCTATTAGCAGAAACATTCCAAAAAGTATTTATTAAAAACAATCAAACTTTTGATTATTTTGAAAATAATTCTCCAAGGGAAAAGCTTTCTGATATAGAAATTAATGTGGGAATTGTATGGAATTTACTGAGAAAACTGCCTGGGCGAAATTCCACGTCTCCAGATAATATTCCATATATTTTGCTTAAAAACTGCTCGGAAACACTAGCAGTAATATTAAGCGATATATTCAGATTAACACTTGATTCTGGTCAAATTCCCAAAATTTGGAGAACTTCTATAATTGTTCCAATATATAAAAAGGGTGAAAAATCTAATCCTGAAAATTACAGACCTATCTCACTTACGAGTACGGTCTGTAGGGTATTTGAAAGAATTCTGGCAAGGAAAATAATTGAATTTTTGAATAAAAATAATTTCTTTTCGAAAGAGCAGTTTGGGTTCTTAAAAAACAGATCCACGACAACCCAACTATTACAGACATTAAATGATTTTTACGAAGCCATACAAAATCAAAAAGAGGTTGATGTCATTTATATTGATTTTTCCAAAGCATTCGATTCTGTTCCTATTGATTTGTTACTTGCAAAAATTAAAAATGCTGGAATAGTTGGGAAAATTTTAGTGTTTTTACGTAACTTCTTGTCACAAAGAAGTTTTAGGGTAAAAATTGAAGACCATTACTCTGAAAGCTATAATACTTATACAGGGGTACCACAAGGGAGCGTTTTGGGTCCATTATTATTCTTAATATTTATCAACGATTTACAGACAAATATACCTAAAAATGTAAAAATTAAAATGTATGCGGACGATGTTAAATTGTATATTTTCCATCAAAATGATTCAAATACAAATGATCTATCTGAAGCCATAAAAATCCTTGAAAAATGGTCCAAATCTAACGGCCTTGAAATATCGGTCGAAAAGAGTCAAACATTATATATTGGCAAAAAAATTCAAAAAAAGAGTATTTTCTCAATGGGAAAATTATTCCAAGCTTAGAAAAAGTCAAAGATTTAGGAGTAATAATTGACTCTAAATTTTTTGTTGAACATATAAACAAAATAGTAAAAAATGCTTATTTAAAGGCATATCATATTTTGAGAATAATGAAGACTAGAGAGATAAAAACTATTATAAGAATGTATAAGACTTACGTCAGACCTCAATTAGAATATGCTGTTGAAATTTGGAACCATAACTTAAAAAAAGATATAGAAAGAATAGAAAAAGTCCAGAAATTTTTCACGAGAAAAGCCTTTAAAAAATGCGGACTTTTACATAGATCATATTCAGAAAGACTTGAAATTTGTCAGCTTATAGAATTAGCGAAGCGAAGAAATATTTCTGACTTAACTACCGCTTTTAAAATTATGAAGGGTTTTACGAGTCTTGATGCTAGTAAACTTTTTACTTTTTCTGATCGGTCCACTCGTAGGCCATTACTTTTGAGAATGCGGCGCACAACCGCAAAAAGTAAGAATAATTTTTTTAACCGTATAGCCAAGAATTGGAACAAATTACCAATTGTTCCAATTCAGGCAGATAAGGCAAATCAATTCAGGGCATTGCTAAAAGCTATGGTATGAGTTCTAAGGGATTTCATTGACATTTACATTGAGATTTATTTATTTATTCATTATTTCATTTCATTTTATTTCATTTTATTTTATTTTACATTTCATATTGTTGTATTTTTTGACATTATTGATTTTGATTTTTTTTTATGCGCCACATAAGAGCACTAATGTGCCTGTGGTTTGCTCAATAAATATATAAAGGAGCTCATTTTATATGTTTTACAAATTATTTCATTTGAAGAATTTATTAGAAATTCCACCAAAATTCTTATTTTCACTTTATTAAAACATTCATATCTTAATTTTGTTTAATTATTTTTTATAATTTGGAATATCGGCATTTTTATTTATTTTAAACTCTTGTTCCATTACCGCATCCCCTGACTCTTCGGCATCTTTGCCTGCCACTTTAATATGTTTTTTTTAAATTTGTTAAATATATTTATAGATTACATACATAAATATTTAAACAATGAAATTTATTTTATTTTATTTGTTGTTTTTTGTCTTTATTTATTCATTTTTTACCATCGATTAATGAATGAACTTTTTTTTTCGCCCTTCCAAATTAATTATATAAATAATTTGTAATCAAATTTTTATAGATATTTTACTAATTTTTTATCGGTCAATCGGTTTTTTTATTCATTTCGACTTCAATTTTAGCAAATTTATCCATTATTATTTAGAATAATATTTTTTAATTGTTCCAGTTTGAATAATTTAATGTTAATTTTTTTCTTTGTTTTTTTTCTTTATTTTCAGTTTTTCTTTTTCACTTTCTTTATTTATGCTGGTTTTTGTCAACCCTTCCAAATAAGAATAAAGATTTTATGATTTTTGTGGTTAAATTGGTTATTTGGGCGGTGCCAACCAGGGCTGGACGTAACTGATTTCCAGTTACGGCAATCCGTAATCCCTCATTACGGCGATTTTTTTAGTTACGGATCCGTAATCCGTCATTACGGAGGTCCAAAAATGCCGTAATTTGGCGTAATCCGTAATACGTAATCAGTAATTTTCAAATTTTTTTTTATTTTAAAAATTTTTATTTAAATTCAATCAAAAAAATGGGTTAAGAGTAATTTATGATCAGAATAAAGCTTTGCATGATTGTTTGAGGCGAAAAATGAGCCAAAAATGGGAGAAAAATAGCAAAAATAGGGGCAAAATGGCAGATTCAGAGACTGTGGTCGAAAATTCTCAAAATGTTTTCATTAATTTTCAATGCACCCCTTGAGAAGCTTTTTTTAAAAACAAAATTAAAAAGATTGTACTCATTTGGTGGTGACGAAATGAAAATAAATTAAAATTTGTGTCGTAAAAATTCATTCTTTTTGAATTTTTAAGGTTCATTTTGGGAAGGTTTGTGAAGGGGTCCCGGCTAAGTTAATTGACGATCATTTTTTGATTTTTAAAAGCTTATCTCGCGACGTCCTTTTTCTAAAAAACTGGAGAACATGGGAGGAGGGGCGGGGTCAGGCGGCGCCGAAAGGCGACGCCCGGAAAAATTATGAAAATTTTTATTAAAATTGTTAAAAGATTTTGACTAAAAATGACTAAGATTGGAGCTAATATTTAAAAATAATTAGGAGTTATGGCGAGGATGGTGCTGATAAGCGACGCCGATGAAAAATTTTCAGAATATTTAATGAATTTTGTTTAAAAATAGCCAAATTTTTAGGCATTTACTCTTTTCCCCTTCGCTAGACTCCCGACCCCCTTTTATGTATGCTAATAATACTACAAATTACAAAGAATAAGTCAGATGAAATCGAAATTTGGTAGATAAAAAAAATAAAAAAAAATTCATTTTATAAAAAAAATTACAAGAAATGGTCTCGAAAAATAATCTAAAAAGCCGCTACAGATCAAAATTACGGAATAATCCCGTAACCCGTTATCCGTAATCCATAACTCCAAAAAGGCCGTAATTTCCGTAATCCGTAATACGTAATCCGTAATTACGTCCAGCCCTGGTGCCAACAGACAATTCTAAACCGAAACAAAATACGACGTTGAAAAATTAATAATATCGTGAATTTTGCCAACATTAGAAAATAAAGAGATTCTTAGGCGGCGGAAGAAGCCAATCGAAAAATAGCTTAACAAAAGCATCTAAAATATTTTTCATCCATTTTATTTATAAATCCACTAACAAATAAGGGATATTTATTTATATTGAAATATTTAAAAGATTAAAATTTCCAACCATATTCATTAATCTTCAGAATTGTTATAGCAAAAACTTCAACAATAGAATTAATCTTATTTTAAATCTATTAAACTTTTAAGTTTCAACCAAAACAATTTGTCCAATTAAATGAAAAATTCGATGTTCATATTCAAAATAATTGAGTCTTTCTTTACTTTTTACATTATTTTTTCTTTTGAAAATTTAAATTTTTAAAATTAAAATTATGATTTATTTTAAATAATTAAATTATGATTTATTTTATTAATTTATTTGTTAAATTATAATTTTTGCTTTAACCCCACGTCATATCACTACTTTTTAATGTTGTTTGTGGTTGGATTATTTTCTGATTTTACCCATTTATTTGTCTTATGAAATTGTGATTAAATTAAAAAATTTTGTGTATTTTTCCAAAGTTTTAAACTAACGAATTAATAAAGAAACCATTTTTTGGGCATACATTTTTAATTTTAGCTAAATGAATTTTTGTTTTTTTCTTTTTGTAATATATTTTTTTATTTCGCCATAATTGTTCATGCTAGCGTTCACACTATCATATCACTGACAGCATTAATTTTCGGCGATAATTTAAGATTAATTTCCTTTTCTAGTTATTTTTTTATCTTTTAATTAATATAAATTTTATTCATAATTTATAAAAAATGAAAGATAAATGTTTTAAATTTTGTCAACGTTGTCGAATCATCTCTTTTAGCCTAAAATATGTTTTTTTTTAAATATTTTATATCCAATAAAAACCAAAATTACTTTGTATTACTTTGGGATTGATCAATTTTTTATTTCTTCAAAATAATTTTTATATCTCAACATTACAATAAAATTTAACATTTCTCTGAAAACGCATTTAAAAGAAATTAAAATTAATTTTTCATTTTATACAATTTAATAATTTTTTACTGTTAATTCTTTTAATTTATTCTTATTTATTTAGCATATTCTATTGCTGAATATTTTCTCTGACAAATTTATTCACTGATTTTAAAATATAAATTGATATTATTTTATATATATTTATTTTTATAAATATGCGAAAATATTTTCATTTTTAAATATTTTACGAACATTGAATAAATTTTTGAATAAATAATTTTTTTATTTAGTTTATTTCGTTTAATTTATTCATATTTTTTATAGTTTTATTCCTCGTATTAATTAAATGATGTTAACTCTTGTCTTTCGTCGATTTTATCTTCAGAATTGCATATGCTCTTTATTTTATTTTGCCATTTTAATTTTTAACTTATAATAAATTTCCTCTTTAAATTCATTTATTTTTAATTGATTTTGTTTATTTTTTTTATCTTATATATTTTAATCCATAAAAGTGAATAAATTTTCGTTTTTGTCCGATTACCTTCATATAATAAATAGATTGTGAATATAATTTAAAAGATAAATTATAGAAATATGAATAAAAAAAAGCAAAGGGATAAATGATTAAAAATTCCAGAAGAGCTTATAAAAAAAATCAAATTCCTTTGCTTTACATATAAATAAGCTATTAATGCTTAAAAATAATTTTTTTAGAGAATAATTCTGATTTTTGATTTTTCACTCGCACTATTTTTAAAATCTTTGAATATTATCATTGATCCGTGCAGGATTCTTTAAATTCTCAACAAAAATTGAATTTCAAAGCTAATCTCACGGAAGGATTGAAAATTATTTTTGAGAATTCCTTCAACTTATTTTTTCCATTTTTTTTATTCTTATTTTTTTGATTGACTCAGTTAATTAATATTATTAAGTTAATTTATTTTTTTAGAAATGTTTTTCTATTAATTTTAATTTCTTAAATAATTAAATTTAATGATTATATAATTATTGGGTTTAAATAATCACGACCGCCAGGGAATGCATGTTCCTTGTGGAGGAAAATGAGTTTATTTGTGTTATTTTATTAATCTTAATTAATATCTAATTAAAATTTAATATTTTAGATTTTTTGAACTCTTTGATTTCTGGCAGCATTTAATTTTCAGAGATATTTTTTGATAATATTTGCTTTTTCTATTTCAATTTTAAATTAAAACATCTGTTTATATATTTATTTTTTCTATTCATTCGACATAAATATAAGTGAATTTTTCAATTAAAATTAATATTTTAAAAATTTTGTAGAATTTATTTTTATAATGAGTTTTTCAATGAAGCCATTATGTAAAATATTATTGTTAAATTACTTTTTTTTCTTAATTATGCTTTTTTACTTTTTTCATTAAATTACAAAATTTAATAAAAAAATTTTCCTTTAAATTTTTATTACTTTTTTCGTTTTTTCGTTTTTTTTGTTTTTTGTTTTTTTTTTGCTATTTTGCTTTGTTTATTATATAATCAAGTTGATACATGATTTTTAAATAATTATTTTTTAATTACATAATTATTTTCATCTTTTTTTAAATAATATTCAATTAATATGATTCGC
>SIJG01000112.1:54103-64792 GCA_023374025.1 Heterodera schachtii
ACACATCCGAACGGAATTGTAAATGAGATGAGCAAGGAAAATGGGGGAGGGCAGTCTCTTTCGCTTCGGCTGGCGCTAACGCAACAATTCAACGGCGATGAAGCGGAGAGATATGGCCGAGTGAAAATGGACGCGAACAATCGAGGGGGGGGGGGGCAAAGGACAAAAGGGAAGTGTCAGCAGCAGCAGAGCTAAGAGCATTCCGATGGACCAACAGCGCCGTAGGGAAGGGAGGAGGAGGAGAAGAGCTTGGCGGAAGAAGCCAAAGATGTTACAATCGCAGCGAACTGGTGGGAAAGCGAACGGAAGAGAAGGGAAAAGAAACGGGGAAAATCGGGGTGGGGGGGGGGCAAAGGACAAAATGCTTGGCTGTTCGTCGACGCGCACTGTAGGACAAAGAGCGGAGGCCAATGTGGACAGAAGACGGAGGGAAAAGAGGGGGGGGGGGGAAATGGCGGGGAGAAAGCGGGGGGAATTGAATTAGCAAAGAAAAACAAGGAGAAAATGGACGAAGACGGAAGGAGAAGAGGAGAGAGAGAAAGGGAAGAGAAGAGGGAGAAAAAAAATGGGGCAAAACGGAAGAAATGCCGATCCTCAGAGAGACGATGGAAAGGTTGCGATTTGCAACCATCCGGTGCTACCAGAAAGGGAAGTTGGATGCCGGGCCCGAAAAATAAATGGAATTCTTCCCAAGTTTTGGGTTCCCCGAAAAAGGAATTTTCCCTGACCCGGGACGTGATTTTCCCCAAATTTCCATTCCACTTTAATTGCCTAATTCCCGTTAAATAAATTCTCCGCTCTTTATATTTCCATATTCTCTTCTCTGACTTCTCCATTATCCATTTGGTCTGATCGATTTATTTACTTAAAATGGAAAATGGTTTGAATTAAAAATGTGAAGTTGGTGAAGGCGAAAATGCGAATGAAATGTGAAATTAATGGAAAATGAAGATACTCCGAGTTCCAAATATATTTGAGTGAAAATGGCCAAAAAGAGGAGAATTCTGAGGGACGGCCCGGGATGGGAGTGGGAAGGAAAACCAAAGGTGAATTTTGTCCGGGAACCGAAAAAGGGACTTGGGATCTCGAGGAAAGGGACGGAGAAGAATTCCTTCTCCGGAGTTGCTCGGTGGGGAAAGTCCGGGATGAGCCAACTGATCTTCCGTTTCCCACGGGGAAAAGGATCAGCGAAATCGCTGATCCTTAAATATGAAAATAATTTTATTAATGTCAGCTCAAATTAAGAATAGATGGTGTTACGTTAGTCAACACCATCAATCAGATATGTGACATAATCATGTCTTTATCGATTAATTTATAAAAGTAATAAGTAAAATTAAATAATAGCAAAAAATAATTTTCCAAATATAATGTATTTTATTAAACAATATGCACAAATAAGATCGTCAAATATCTACATCCAAGAAATTAAATTCATATGCAAAAATTTAAAAATCGCGTTGTGCAACTATTTTAATGATCAAAAAGTCTTTAATTAAATATGATAAACATTCTTTATGGTGATCTGGCTCCCCAAAATATTAAAGAAAAAAAGCTTTGTTTACTAATCAGTTAAATTTTTACTTACTGATTTTATAAAATTAACGAAAAAAGTCATGAAATGTCATATATTGATTTGATGGTTTTTTGACGAACGCCCATTTTGATGTCTAATGTCTAAAACACAAATTTTTTCATTTGATGGTTTTTTGACTAACGCTCATTATGATGGTTTCCAAGACAATATACTCTATTAGATCTTTTGATTTTGTTCGGGTGGTCAACCCCGAGAGACCAAAGAATACATTTGCATTAATTTCCCTTTGCATTTGTCTTTTTCTTTTTCTCTCCATTTTCCCCACTCTCTATTATTGTGTCTTCCTTTTATTTGTGTCAGACACTATTGATTAATTATGTCCATGCATTTCCATTCCCCTCATTCATTCAGTTGCTTTTTTATGCACTTATTTATCTTCGCCTAAATATTGTTGTTCTCCTCCATTATTTATTCGCGCCACCGACTTCGCCCATTTTATTTAAATTGTTTTAATTTATTTGTTCATCAAATAAACATTTTATTGTGTCGGCTTGAAGACCGAACAATTGGCGACGCCCGTCTTAAATAAAGACTCAACTCGGGATATTTTGGCAATTTCGGACAGACTCCGAATTGCTATTCATCAATTCTTCAAAAAAAGCAATAGACCCAATAAGGGTGAGCTTCCGCCAGCAGCGGTTTAATCATCGTAAAAAAAACCAAGATACCCAGGTGGTTGCGGTTTCCGCCAGGTGCGGTTTACTCAACAAAGACAAGGAAATTCACCGAAAGTTGATCAACAAATATGGCGCAAAATCCGACAATTGACCAGCTAGTGAAAATGCTGGCGGATCAACAGAAAATGGTGCAGGACCAATCACAGCAAATTGCTCAATTGATTGCGATCCGACAAAACGCACCAAATGCGGCGGCACAGCCCAATCAAGGAGCAAATTCAGTGCCAATATTGCCGGACATCTCACCATTCGAGCCAACGGACGACAAGAGCCGAATTTCGGAATGGATTGAGAGATTCAAATTCGCGTTGGACTGCACAGCACCAACAGCAAACGACGAAGTCAAGGTCAAATGTTTGATGAATAAGCTGAGCGAGTCAGCATTCAGCGAGTACAGCAGATCAGTTCTGCCGTCGTCGGTCACCGATTTCGATTTTAAAGTGACGACCGAAAAGCTCGAAAAGCTGTTTGCTAAAGCACAGTCCATTTTCATCGACCGCTACGAGTGCTTAAAAGCGGTGAGAGGAGAAGGCGAACAATTCAGGCAGTTCATAAATCGGCACAGAAAATTGCTGACCGATTTTAAATTCGATGAGCTGACCAAAGAGCAATTTAATTGCCTCATGTTATTGATGGCACTCAAAGCGCCCAATGAAGCTGCATTGCGACAGCGAATTCTGACAAAATTGGCAGCAGATAGCGCCAACATCAGCTATGATGGAGTGGTGGAAGACTTAATAAGTTTCCAGTCCACAATTTCAGAAGCAAAGGCCATCGAAGCGACAAGTTCTTCGAGGCCAGTGAATGCGATTCGACAATCAAAAGCCGAACAATTCACCGAACAAATTCTGCAAGGAAAGTCCAAAGCCGAACAATTCGCCGAACAAATTCATCAAGGAAAGGACCGACACTCAGGCAACCACCACATGTTGGCGATGTGGCTTCGGCGTGCATCGACCTGACGAATGCCGTTACCAAACGAGCAAATGCCGAAAGTGTCAGTTTGTTGGACATTTGGATAGGCAATGCGAACGTGTCCAAGAGTGGCGCAAACGCCAGAAGGCCAAAAAGACAGGCAACAACCGCGTTGGTCACCTTCGAATTGGAATGACCAGCGCATGCCGTCAATTCAATTTCACTGCTTAAGACGGCGGTTCTGTTCAACAGGAAGCCAGTCGAATTCCATCTCGACACGGGGTCAGGACATTGTCGTCATTGATGAATTGACGCACGAATATGTTGGACGACCACCAATCGAAAAATGCAACGAAATTGGCAAAGCCTTCGACGGCACAAAAATTTCCTTCATTGGAAAAGGATTCGGCACATTCAAATTCGGGAAAATCGAAGTGAACCAAACATTTTATGTTGCAAAAGCAGGCTCACTAAATTTGCTGAGCTGCAAAATGATGGATTTATTTGGGCTGTTAGACGAATTAAAGCTGAAAATCAGCAATCCTGCAGTAAATGCATGCCTTACTAATGGCAAAAAGGCTGAAAATTTGATCCCGAATGAAGCAACTCAGATTGCTGGGACTGCAGCCGAAATTCAAGCCCTGGAAAAGGAATTTCACGAAATTTTCAGTGAAGAATTGGGCCATTGCCTAAAGGAGAAGGCACATCTCGCCCTAAAAGATGACGCAAGGCCAGTATACCGCAAAGCTCGTCCAGTACCCTACAATTCGTTAGAGGTTGTTGAGCGCGAACTGAGCCGATTGGAACAAATGAACGTCATCCACAAAGTCGAACATTTGGAGTGGGCCGCGCCTATTTTGATTGTCAAAAAGGCTGACGGATCCGCCCGACTTTGCATTGATTACTCTACGGGCCTAAACGATGCCCTTCTCGACTGCCAATACCCACTTCCAATACCGGAAGACATTTTTGCGACGCTAAATGGAGGCAAAATTTTCTCGCAAATCGATCTGCGGGACGCCTATTTCCAGGTCGAATTGGACGAAGATTCCAAAAATTTGTGTGGACTGGCAACCCACAAGGGCAATTACCGGATGGAAAGACTGCCGTTCGGTGTCAAAACAGCCCCAGCTATTTTTCAATCAATTATGGATAAAATGTTGGCAGGATTGGAATTTGCCACTGCCTATTTGGACGACATTATAATCGTCAGCAAAAACATTTCGGAACATACCAATCACTTAAAAGAAGTTTTTGGTCGAATTCAGGCATACGGATTCCGCGTCAAATTGGCAAAATGCAAATTTTTCCGAGATCAAATCAAATATCTCGGACAGATAATTGATAAAAACGGACGCCGACCGGATCCAGCAAAAATCTATGCGATTAACCAAATGCCTGCACCAAACGACATTCCATCGCTCCGATCATTTCTTGGTATGGTAAACCATTACCAACAATACGTCAAAAACATGCGGTTCATTCGAAAACCGCTCGACGATTTGCTTAAAAAGGAAATTGACTGGAGTTGGAGTGAAGGATGCGAAAATGCATTCCGAAAAATTAAGGAAATTTTGGCATCAGATTTGCTGCTAACACATTATGATCCCAAAATGGAGATCATTGTTGCAGCTGACGCTTCCGAATTGGGCATCGGAGCAGTCATTTATCACAAATTTTCGGACGGAAACATCAAAGCAATTGCCCACGCTTCAAAATCACTCGCCCCTGCGGAAAAAAATTATTCGCAGATTGAAAAAGAGGGCTTGGCGTTGATTTTTGCCGTACAAAAATTCCATAAAATGATATATGGACGGCATTTCACTCTGCAAACTGACCATAAGCCCCTTGTCAGCATTTTTGGCAGCAAAAAGGGAATTCGGCAGTGCAGTGCCAATCGTCTTCTTCGCTGGTCATTAATCCTTTTGGCCTACGATTTCACGATCGAATACATCAACACAAAGGATTTTGGCCAGGCGGATGCGCTCTCGCGCCTCATCGCCAAAGGAAATGAGCCCGAAGACGAGAAAATCATCGCCATGATCAACGCGGAAACAGATTTTGAGACAAATTTCGGCAACACAATTTCAAAATTGCCATTAAAATTTTCGGACCTAATCGCTGCTTCTGAGCGCGATGAAAACATTGTTCAAGTCCAAAAGTTTGTCAAAAATGGCTGGCCAAATGAAAAGGCCATGGACAAAGAAAACCAAATGTCCGTGATTTTGGCCGAAGAAAGGAAGAACTTTCAATTGAAAAGGGATGCCTCATGTTTGGAGAAAGAGTGGTAATCCCGAAAGTCTTCCAATCAAAGATTCTGAAATTGCTGCACAAAGGACATCCCGGAATGAAGAGGATGAAGCAGCTGGCACGTCAATACGTGTTCTGGCCAAAAATCGACCAGGACATTGAAGATTTTGTCCGTGAATGTGTGCCATGTCAGGCTGCTGCAAAAGCGCCAATTAAGACAAATTTACAATCTTGGCCAAAAACAACAGGCCCGTGGCAACGCGTGCACATGGATTTTGCCGGACCGTTTTTCGGGAAGCATTTCCTGATTGTTGTTGACTCTTTTTCGAAATACCCCGAGGTATTCGAAATGTCAACAATTTCGACGGCGATGACAATTGAAAAGCTACGATATTTAGCTTCACGGCACGGAATTCCAGAAACATTGGTTTCTGATAACGGCACACAATTCAAAAGTACGGAATTCGCCAAATTTACAGCGGCCAATGGAATTAATCATTTGTTTTCGGCTCCGTATCATCCCATGTCCAATGGACAAGCGGAGAGATTTGTTGACACGTTTAAGCGTGCCTTCAGAAAATTAAAAGGGGAGGGAATGTCATCAGTGAAGGAAATAATTGAGACATTTTTGGTCACATATCGGACCACCCCCAACGATTCATTGCCGGACTCTAAAAGTCCAGCCGAAATGCTCATTGGACGGAAGCCACGAACAACATTGGACCTGCTGAAGCCGCCTCCAATTCAGCTGATCGAACGTGATCAGGCAATGGAGAAGAAATTCAATCGCCGATTTGGCACACGTCCGCAGATTTTCGCTTCAAAGGACGCAGTTTGGGCACGACATCGCCTTTCCCAAAATTGGAAGGCCGGAACGATCTGTGGATGTTCCGGTGTCATCTACAACGTCCGATTTGAAGATGGATCCAGCGGTCGCTATCATGCGAATCAGCTGAGGTTCCGAAAGGCGACCGAAATTGTTGAGGACCCATTGAACATTTTGAATGAGGAATTCAAATTGCCAATTCAAATGGCACCAATGGCAAATGGACATCAAAATGGGCAGGTCCTAGAGAATAGGCCTGACCCCGTCAATGCTGAAGATGGAGTGGAAGAAGCACCGATCAGAGAAGAACAGCAGGACGTCAATCAAGCTGTCCGATCGCCGACGCCCCAACGCCGCTACCCCGATCGCCGACGGCAACCACCTGTGCGATATTCGCCCCGTTGATCATTTAAAAGGGGAGGTGTTCGGGTGGTCAACCCCGAGAGACCAAAGAATACATTTGCATTAATTTCCCTTTGCATTTGTCTTTTTCTTTTTCTCTCCATTTTCCCCACTCTCTATTATTGTGTCTTCCTTTTATTTGTGTCAGACACTATTGATTAATTATGTCCATGCATTTCCATTCCCCTCATTCATTCAGTTGCTTTTTTATGCACTTATTCATCTTCGCCTAAATATTGTTGTTCTCCTCCATTATTTATTCGCGCCACCGACTTCGCCCATTTTATTTAAATTATTTTAATTTATTTGTTCATCAAATAAACATTTTATTGTGTCGGCTTGAAGACCGAACAGATTTTCACGAAAATATATATTTAAAAAAACATTTTTTCTATAATATTTCAAATTTTTATTCATTTTTTTATTTCTTTCTTTCAAAATTTAAAATAAGTTATGATTTTGTAGAAACTTATTTTAATACAATTTAATAATGTTATCTGAAAATATATATATTAAATTCCCGTGATAAAAATAATGAGTTAACTTGACATTCAAAGAATCTGTATTCTTTCAATTTTTAATTACTATTATTTTTTGTATTAGGCAGGCAGTAGCAGATATGAAATAAAAGCTCTTCGTTTAGCTTTTCTTTCCTAGATTATTATTTAGATTACAAATAATTTATAATAAATATTTTTAAATCGTCACTGCCAAATTTTCTTTTTTTTATTTTTAATCTATGTTTAAGTTTTCTAGAAATTCACAAGTATTGACATCGCATTTTACATATAATGTGCAAATTTTTTTACATAATATAATGGGTTAAAAACATACAAATTAATTCGAGTTCGTTTTAAAGTTTGAAGAAAGCCGCTGACAATTATAGAATTTTCGTTTAAGTTTAGCTTCCCAATTTCTATATTTTATGGTTAAAATTTTCATGCTCCTAATAATTTGAGAATATATAATTGGATTTTTACAAAACTAAAATTAATATTTGATTTTATAATAGAGATTTATTTTAACAAAAAAAAAGCCTTTCTTGACTGCTGTCTAATTTATATTATTTATTAGTATAAATAATTTTAAGTAACTAATATTAAGAAAATGAATGTGGGTTCATTTAAAATGTATGCAATATGTATCAAAGAAACGCATTGATTTTATCATTTATTTTTATAGAATTATCATATAATTTCAATTTTCTACATATTTGTTAAAAACCTTTGCGACAAATTTGTTTTTTTTTAAGCTGCTAAGAATCATTTCAAGCAAAAAATCGCGTCAAAAGTACAGAGTATATTACCGAATGTATGATACTAATTTAATAAACTTTATCTTTTTTAAGGGTGACGGTGAAGTTTAGTTAATCGATATTAATTTTCTAAAATCTCAGAAAAATTGAGGCAAGAACCACCAAAAATAATAATGTAATTTTTAAATTTTTTTAATGTAATTCTTCCGTAAGAGGAGTTGCTTTATCATTTTATTTTGGTATATTACTTTTGTTGACATGAATAATTAAAATAACAGTTTAATTCAATTTAAAGTTATTTATATTTTTATATAAATATATTTTGATTATATGTATCATTTTTAAAAAATGTTCATTACTTTTGATAATTTATATAAATAGTAAAATTATATTTATCTGTCTTTATTTCTCATTTTATTAAATGAATTTCTCGTATTTTAGAAATTGCTCTTAGCGTAATTATTTTAATAATGATATATAATTAATTTTCATACTATTTACTAAAATTTAGAAGCGAATTAAAGAGACTTTCAATTTTTAATTAGTATTCAGTACATCATGTGAACAATTTTAATGAAAAATTTATTCGTTAAAATATATTTAATAACTCTTTATTATTTAATTATAATTTGCTTCTTCAAATAAATATGCCATAATATTGATTCTTTTTCTTTCCAGTAATTTTGAATTTATAACTAGACCTTGCGAATTCTTTTGAAATTTTTCTTGGTGACACGGAAATATCCAATGTGATTATGACATGTCGTCTCCATTTCTTACCTTTTGCAATTATAATAATTTTAATGAATATTTAAAATACTGACTTTTTTGTTTGATTATTTGTTTGTAATTTACCTTTTAGAGTATAATTACTCGATCCAACTGTCCTGTCGCTTCAACTTATTAATTTTTTATTAATTTTAATTTAATACAATGGCAAATATTGTGCCTATTTACCGCTTTACGAAGAATTTTGTTCCAAAAAACATTAATTTAAAAATTTTATTTATATATTTTCGTACATGTTTCTTTACTTTGTACATATTTCACACATATTTAGCGGGCTTTTTTTCTTGCCCGAATTTTTTTTTTCTATCTTTTTCAGCGCCTAAGAACCTATAAAAGTTGTTTTGCGTCTTTTTGGCTCTGACGATATATTAAAATAATTATTATGACAATAAAAATGAAGGTCCGTAATAGTGAGAAATAGTTAAGTGTATTTTTGAAAATTTTTGGGTCGATTTTTAGGGGTAATTTTTCTGAAATTTTTAAACCGATTCTTAGGTGTGTATTTTTGGTTTTTTTTGCATTACTGTTAATAAATTTTGCGAAAAATGTCGAAAAAATGAAAAAATAGTGTCAAAACTCCACAAAAGTGAATTTTAACTTTTTTTTAAGTGACAAAACGCCAGAATAGTGATTTCTAGTGACGAAAAATGAGGTCAAACGAAACAATTTTAACGCAGAAATGCGTTTTTTGAGCTTCTTTCTTCAAATCAATTGAGCAAAAAAAAAAGTTTTTCATTATAAATCATGTCCCTAAAAATAAGATAGGTTTATTTACAACAAAGTTTGTTCGGTTAAAAATAATATTCTTACTTTGCGGTTGTGCGCCTCACTCTCAAAAGTAATGGCCTACGAGTGGATCGATAAGAAAAAGTAAAAAATTTATTAGCATCGACTCGTAAAATCCTTCATAATTTTTAAAGCGGTAGTTAAGTCAGCAATATTTCTTCGCTTGGCTAATTCTATAAGCTAACAAATTTCAAGTCTTTCTGAATATGATCTATGCAAAAGTCCGCATTTTATAAAGGCTTTTCACGTGAAAATTTCTGGACTTTTTTATTCTTTCTATATCTTTTTTTAAGTTAGGGTTCCAAATTTCAACAGCATATTCTAATTGAGGTCGTACGTAAGTCTTATACATTCTTACAATTGTTTTTAGCTCCCTTGTCTTCATTATTCTCAAAATATGTATACCTTTAAATAAGCATTTTTTTCTATTTTTTTATGTTCAGCAAAAGATAATTTATAGTCAATTACTACTTATAAATCTTTGACTTTTTCTAAGCTTTGGAATCATTTTCCCATTAAGGAAATACTTTTTTAAAATGATTTTTGCCAATATGCAATGTTTGACTCTTTTGATTTTGTATGGCTTCGTAAAAATCATTTAATGTCTGTAATAGTTGGGTTGTCGTGGATCTGTTTTTTAGGAAGCCAAACTGCTTTATTTTTATTCAAAAATTCAGTTATTTCCTTGCCAAAATTCTTTCAAATACCCTACAGACCGTACTCGTAAGTGAGATAGGTCTGTAATTTTCAGAGTTAGATTTTTCAGCCTACCTATTTATATATTGGTGCAATTATAGATGTTCTCCAGATTTTGGGAATTTGACCAGAAAGAAGTGTTAATCTGAATATATCGCTTAATATTACTGCTAGTGTTTCCGAGCAGTTTTTAAGCAAAATATATGGAATATTATCTGGAGACGTGGAATTTCGCCCAGGCAGTTTTCTGAGTAAATTCCATACAATTCCCACATTAATTTCTATATCAGAAAGCTTTTCCCTTGGAGAATTATTCTCAGAATAATCAAAAATTTGGAATGTTTTTGCTAAAAGCTTACATTTTTCCTTTTCTTCAAAGTAAATATTCCCACTCTGAGGCTTTAGCCTCATTTTGTGGTTTTTTGATAGGTCAATGAGGCTAAATTTTCCAAATGAGGCTTTGAGGCTTTTTGTGGTTTTTTGAGAAATTTTGAGG